>JACXGM010000408.1:55892-75420 GCA_016801145.1 Umbra pygmaea | reverse complement strand
GGGCGGGGCTTGGAACAAGGAAGCCAGCACTGTAGTTCTCGATATACGGAAAAAATCATACCACCTCGTCTATTTAGCATTAAAACGGCTGATCGAAACGTCACAGAAAGACAAGCTATACCTTAAAAAATCAAGGACAACCGAGGCTTTAAGAGAGTAGGTTTGAAAGCCAGATCAGTATAACGGGGATGCTTATTTTCGCGACCAAATACATGCCTACATTCATTTTCCTATTTCCACAGTCGATTGGATTTCTACCGTGACGTCAGCGTGTGAAAATTCCCCGCGAAATTTCAAATCTTGCTCTTACACTAGCCAGGCATGTATTAAACACATCTCACTGTTTTACTAATGTCTGGGAGAAGCTACTAGCCCCTCCAGATCGCTGTAGGGTGAAGTATCCCTTTAATATGAAGGCCCCCCTTCCATCAATAGCAGCTGCTGCTCTTATGAAAAGGCTTTTCACAAGCGTTTTGAGTGTGTATGTGGGAATTTGTGCCCATTCAGCCAAAAGAGCATTTGTGCAGTCAGGCACTGATGTTGGACTAGAAGGTCTGGCTCGCAATCTCTGTTCCAATTCGTTCTAAAGGTGTTCAATAGGGTTGAGGTCAGGGCTCTGTGCAGGCCACTCAAGTTTATCCACTCCAAATTCATTGAACGGGGTCTTTGAACCCTATTTGTGCACATTGGCACAGTCGTGCTGGAACAGGACAGGGCCTTACCCAAACTGTTGCAACGAAGTTGGAAGAACCCAATTTTCTAGAATGTCTTTTTAGCATTAAGATTACCCTTCACTGGAACTAGGGGGCCTAGCCCAAACTCGTAGTGGTGTCCACAAACTTTTGGCTACAGAGTCTATTATTGATAACACGATGGGATGTTGTGTTAAACTATTGAAGTTTAAAGTGGGAAGGGGTCAACATTTTTGTTGATTTGTATATTATGTGCCAAATGCAATTGGGCTTCCCATGTTTTAGATTTTTAGGGAGAAAGAGCAAATGTTTTTTCATGCAAATAGTTATTCCACAATCATATCTACGGCACAAGTGTGGACCAAGCCATATAACCTATTGACGTACCACTCAGGCTAGCTTGACCCTGCTCACCCTGAGTGACAAATTACTTAGTGATTTAGGAAAATAGACAAATGACAGATTTTCATTTTTCCCATTTAAGCCTTCATGCTCATTATACAGTATAACTAATGCCTGTCAGACCTAAAATTACAGTCTGTGATTTTCATAATATTAAAACTATTTTTAGGCCCCCCATTTTAGTCCGGATGTGTAGTATATGGTTTATATGCACAGTCTTAGTAGAATCATCATCTTACTTAGCTTGAAACCCACCGCTATTGCAGGCGTTCCCTTACTGAGTGTCGAGCAGGGAATCCCCAACAAATGTGTGACATGGTTTGCTGAAGTTAACAAAGTACCATTGACAGAGTTGTAAATCAAACCACAGCTATATGGTGATGTCTAATGAGTTTGCTGGGTGAGCACAACCTCTAGACCCAGTAGAACAAGAGAAAATACAAAACTAGAGACGCTTCAGAGAAATAAAGTCCAGAGTGGCGAGTCATTTTAGCCCATATTCACATTTTGTAGAACCCAGAGGCCTAAATAGGAATAAATATTGCCAGTTTGTGAAATTCAGATGGACAGTTATGTTACAGTGCATGATGACAAAAAACACTGTGAAACTGGTGGTAAGACAGGTCAATCTGTACCCAAACAATAAGGGATAAGAACAATGTTGTGAATTCGATGACACCAATGCCCATTACTGTTTTGACTAGAACGAGGGCAAACAAAATCTCTCCACCTTATTCTCACCTTGTAATCTCTTCAACCCTGATAAACATCCTCAAACACAAAATAGCTTTGGAGCAAGTTCCAACAAAATCAGCACTACTAAATATTAGATCACTAACAAACAAATCGTTCTTAGTGAATGATTTCATTGTCAACCATAAACTTCATTTAATTTTTTAACAGAACCCTGGCCAGATGAAAAGAGCAATCCAACACTCATTGAGGCAAGTCCAAAAAAGATGAGCTTTATTCAGTCAGTGAGACGAGGCAGAAGGGTGGGTGCAATAGCTGTGATTTACCATGAACATTTTTGCTGTACAAAGGTCGATCTGCGAGAGTTCTCAACATTTGAATGTGGCCTTCACTCTCAAAGCAGAAATACCAGTTTTGATTTTAACAATCTATCGACCAAAACAACTTCCAGCCTTCCTACCAGAATTCTCTGAAATACTGTCACTGACCATCATCAAACATGATAAAATTAATATAAACGGTGACCTAAACATTCACGTAAATAACAATGCTGACAAGTACGCTATGGAATTTATGAACATTCTGCATAGGGCTGAACAATATGGGGAAAATATCTTATTGCGATTACTCTTGACTATTGCAATTTTGTGTGTGTGTGTGTGTGTGTGTGTGTGTGTGTGTGTGTGTGTAAGTTAAGCTTCCGTTCAATATTTACTGTGTAATAGATTTAAAATGTGATGAAGCATTACCACAAGTATTACATGGATTTAAATTAATTAATGTATATAATTAACAACTACAAATGTAAATGCAAACCTAATGTGTTGTGCACGATTACAACATTCCTAGGTTGGTACTGTCATCTGAACCCTGTTTACTCTCAACACTAAATGTAGAACAAATGTAGTTGTTCAGTGGATAATAACACCTTTTTATATATAGAAACGTGCTGTGTTGGACTGATGTCATTTTGATATTGTTACATTTCTTGTCACAAAATGCTGATTTAAATCCTTAGTTGCCCTACACATTTATTTTGGATTTTCTATTCATCATTTAGAAACATATCAACCATATGAATGTCTGGTTTAGAAAATTCTGGCAGAATGTGTTACTGGATTGGTTCTTATGCAAATCCTATACAAAAGCTAAAAAATGCATAAAATAGCTTTAATCACATGAGTCCTATAAGATTCTATTATGATAAAAATTCAAACGGTGCATCTTAGTTTCAGTGAAACATATAAAGTGCTTCAGTCACCCTGATTGGTTATGTTTGTATGAGTGTAGACAGCAGCAAATTATATTCAGTTCGGCTGCTATCTTATTTGAAACAGGTATTTTATTTAGAAAACATTGGCCATGTTAGTAATCTAGAACATACCGATACAACTGCTGTAGTTTGGCTGCTCTATTAGGCAGCAACTCACTGACACTAAAACTTGGCATAACTTGTTCAGTGCGTGTGCAATGCTCAACTATCTTAATATACATGTCTTCGCGCAATTGTTGCCCTCCTATCTGTTGTCGTCTAAACAAGACAATTTATGGTACTATCGACAGCTGTAGTTAGACAGCTATGAGTTTAGCTATCTGCTAAAAAGCCTAGTCTGACTTCAAAATGCAATGTCAAAAATTGACTGGCAAGAGGACATTGCACGCTGTTGCTCGCGCATGCAGGCAAAACGAGCTCAATTAAGAACAGTGTCATAACGACAGATTATCGAAGTGACGAGAAAATGCAATTCATGTGTCAAACAAAATGTTAATACCTACATTTTTCATGCCTGCCTTAGTGTACACTACCTAATTATTATGCACATATAGGATCTCAAATCCAAACAGTGTAGCTTTTTCTTGGGACTAAAATCAGACTCAGCAGATTAGTTTCCCACACCACAAATGCAATGTTTTTCTTTCACGTTTTTGTTTATGGGCGTATATGCAGTCACCTTGGGCCACTTCTGATTCGTATGCATAACTTTCACACAAGGACTGCATGAATTCGTAAAACCATTGACATGACAGTTAACCTGGGCCAGACGCGCAAAACAATCGCAGACTGCGATTTGCTAATCGCGTTGTCTCATTGGGATTTCGATTTGAAATAGATTAATCGTTCAGCCCTAATTCTGCGTATCTTTGACCTGACTCAAGTCTCACAGGAAACACAAACACGGAAATACTTTAGATTTAATGATAACAAAATGATTACTTCTTTCTGTAACAAATGTCTCTCTCTTCAACCACTACTGTGTATTCTATGATGCACATCTAACTGAAACCAGGAACAAGGCACAAAATGTAGTCAGAAATCGATGCCTAAATGAAGCAGCAGAGCAAAACCTTTTTGAAAACGTCTAGGTGCACTTGACTCCAGTACAAGCATCGCAGTGCATGAAATGGTAAATAAACTAACATTCTGACAAATGCTCTAGACGTAGCACCAATTTTGGTAAAAATTTGGAGGTTAGGAGAGAAAGCATCACCATGGATGAATAGTATGTTTCTGAACTAAAAAGCAGCTTTTCACCAATTGAACACATTTCTACAACCTTCTGGAAACATTTCAGTAAAGTTTTGGAGCAAATCATAGTACAGAAACTGGCCTGACCAAAATAGTAAATGGTTTAAGACTTTGCATGGGTGCAAACAAAGTCTTGGTCCTAGTCCTCCTAGACCTGAGTGCAGCATTTGACACTATTGATCATGATATTCTACTAGATTGTCTCAAACTGGGTTGGTCTCTCAGAAAATGTCCTCAGATGGTTTCAAACATTACAGGCAGAAAATTCTTTGTCAGTCTTGGTGACAATATATCCAAGGAACATGATATACTATGCAGTGTTGCACTAAGGAAGCTGTCTGGCTCCACTACTATTCACTATACATGCTTCCACTAGGTGATGTCATCAGAGAACACAATGTAAATGTCCACAGCTATGCTGATGACACACAGCTATACATTTCTGTAGAGTCAAATGACAGATGTAATAAACTCTCTCTATATAGTGTGAATTTCCTCAAATTAAACAAGGCTAAAACAGAAATCTTCTTAGTTGGCCTCAAACACAAAAGTTAGAAAATCAGCATGAACCCTGGTAACCGGACTTCCCTGATCAAAAAGTAAGAAGCCTAGACTCTGACCTGAGTTTTACCTCCCATCTTAACAAGGTGACCAAAACCTCCTACTTTCACATCAGAAAGTTTGCTAAAGTTAGACCGTTCATAACCCAAAAAGATGCAGAGAAATTCAAGCATTTATTACAACCAAGGGTGTAGGAGTGTGTTTGATATTGGGGGGGGACACTTAATACATATCAAATTGTTCTTAAGATTGGGGGGGACCACATTACCTGCCTATAATTTTGGGGGAGACATGCCCCCCCTTTCCTACGCCCTTGATTACGACTAGATTGGACTACTGCAACGCCCTTCTTACAGGTTTCCCAAAAATGTCTTTAGAGAAGATAGAACTCAGCAGCGGGACTCTTAACAAAAATGAGGCGAGAACATATTACTTCAGTTCTGAAGTCATTACACTGGCTCCCAGTTCCCGGCAGGATTGATTTTAAGATCCTACTGCTTGTTAATAAAACCCTAAATGGCTCAGGATCTTATTTTACAGATTCTCTAAAAACCTACAGTATGTTCCCCAAAGGGCTCTCAGATCTTCAACAGCTAAGGGTAAAAAAACCCACTCGCAAATAATTGGAGATGCTGACTTTTTTTTAAACTATGCTCCAGCGCGGTGGAACAAAATACCAAAAAATATAAAAGAAAACATCTATTTATATATTCAAAAAGCTGTTTAACACCCTTTAACTAAGCCAGCACTCAAATGCTTTTTATGCTTTCCTTCTTTTACTGTTCCTTTACATTTCTTATTTTTATCTCTTTGCTTGCAAATGTGCTCTGTTTTAAAGTATTTTTACATTTCTTTGTCTTTTATTGATGTAAAGCACATCGAGCTGCATTCCCTGTATGAAAGGTGCTATATAAATAAAGGTTTATTATAAATTCGCGGAAGGCATCTTTAAAAACTAGTAACGTGCCTAATCGCAGTAGGCCTTTAGCAGGCTATGTAGGCAGACTTGACTCTTGGATCTAAGGGAATATGTAATTGAGAATAGCTCGGCACAGCATGTTTCTATTGCTATGCCCTTAGCAGTATGCACTTTTAGTATATAATAAAAGCATTTGATGTCTACAATTGTGAATGTGTTTGTTTTTTCTTGTCATCGGTGTAGAACACAAAGCACTATGAGCTACTGAACTACAGTGAGCATGGGACAACCGTGGACAACGTGCTCTACTCCTGTGACTTCTCTGACAAGGTTTCCCCCAGCCCCACTGGTGGACTGGTGTCCAAAGTGCAGGGCATCGTCCGTAAGTAACACCACATGCTTGTTCTACCCGATACTAAGCCTACATGTCAATAGAACCAAGTTAAAACTGATTTGCCATGAGTTACTACCCCCCTCATCACCAAATCTGGCCCTCAAAGCCAGTTCCACTCAGCTTTACAACCCACTAATCTGGGTTTTATTTATCCCTGCAATGCTAGGTAGGTGTAATTTAATGGTAGGGTCATACAGAATACCAGCAGGCGCTGGCCCTCATATAGTAAGAGTTTAGTTCCCCAGGTATATCCCTATCCCTACTTCGTATAACGTGAGGGAAATTGTGGGTGAAGGTACGCGTTTTGTCCTAAACCCTGTAGACGACTGTTTGGTTTGTCCCATCCTGTGTGTTAGTCTGTAGGAGGCTTCTGACTGACCATACTCTTTCTCCAGGCCGCTGTAAGGTCAGAGAACGGGAGGAGCAGGCAGAGGCTGGGTCTGGGCCCAGGACGGGTCTGATGCCATGGGGTGGGGTGATGAGCTGCCAGCCCCAAGGAGGACCCAGGCTGTCATGTAACTGTAAGGCCAGCAGCTCCAGCCTGATCGGTGGTAGCGGCGCTGGCTGGGAGGGTACAGCGCTTCTCCACCACGGCAGCTACATCAAACTAGGCTGCTTGCAGTTTGTCTTCAGCATCGCTGAGTTCGCCAGCAAGCAGCCCAAAGAGGAAACCACCACCATTACCACCACTGCCCCCGGCAATCCCACTCTGAGTCCAGAGGGGGGCGACAAACACACTCTGAAATTCCACCAAGTGCCGGTCGTGCTGCGCTCCAACTCGGTTCCATAGCTCAAACTCTCACGTTTCCATCTCTTTACAGTCACAAGGGAAGCTTACAGAGCTGGTTGTTACACAGGAGAATATATATTTTTATTTATATTTATATTTTTGCATGAAGTATTAATGAAGTATTATCGAAAATCTGTTAAGATTTGACGGAAGGTTTGTCGATTTCTCTCGGAAGATCTTCAAAACAGTTGTCCATCTTTTTGCTAGTGTGGTTATATGAAATAACATTTCCTAATTTTTCAGTCAGCTCAAACATTTTATTTGTTAATGAAGTTGTAGTTGTCATACAATTTGTTTGTTGCAACATTTGCACCACAGCTCTTAATTAATGCACCAATTCATGGTTCCAGTTTGTATGTACAGTAATGTAATCATGATTGATTTGGTGCACTTCAGCTGTATAGAAACCATTGTGTTCATTTTTTAAGTGTACAGTTCTTTCCATGAACACATTTTGTGATACTCTGTAGTGTTGCAGGAATGTTTTCTTAAACTTGTTGTGAGTCCTGTGTCCTTGGTGCTGTAGTCCATGGTGTAAATAGATTAATTTTGTTTTAGCTCTTTTTTAACACTTGTACTCTGTAAATAATGGTTCTTTGTTCCTGCTTGTCTGGTAAACAATGTAAATACAGAGATTTTTTTTAAGAACAAACTTCAGAAGTTGCCCTTGTGCTTATTATTATTATTATTATTAAATTCTTATGTTCAGTTTGTCATTTACAGCATGTTACAATCTACACTACCAATCATTTTCTCTGAATTGAAAAATGTACGCTTGTAGTTATTAGGTTAATACAATCAACTTGTTTCTATCGGCTGTGTCTTTGGTAAACAAACATGAAACACTCTGGCTAATGATAAAGGTGATTTAATACTGGAATTTTTTTGGGTTGGACCACGTATTGGGTTTGACCACATTTTGCCTACAGAACTGCCTTAAGTCTGTGTGCCACAGATTCAACAAGGTGCTGGAAAAAGACATGGCGTGTTATCCTGCTGGAAGTAGCATTAGAAGATTGGTACGTTGTGGTCATAAAGAGAGATTATGGTCAGCAACAATGCTCAGCTAGACTGGCATTTAAACAATGATCAATTAGTACTAAGGGGACCAATGTTTTCCAAAATAATATCCCCTATACATTACCTTTGTAAATTGTTGATACAAGGCAGGATAGATCCATGCTTTCATGAGTTTATGCCAAATTCTGACCCTACCATCTGAATGATGCAGCAGAGATCGAGAGTCATCAGACCAGGCAACATTTGTTCGTTCTTCTATTGTTGAATTTTGGTGGGACTGTGCGAATTGTTGCCTTAGTTTGTGTTTTCAGTTTAGGAGTGGCATCCGGTGTGGTCTTCTGCTACTGTAGCCCATCTGCTTCAAGCTTAGACATGTGCATTCTGAGATGCTCTTCTGCATACCTTGGTTGTAACAAGTGGTTATTTGAGTTACTGTTGCCTTTCTATCAGCTCAAACCAGTCAGGCCATTATCCCCGAGGCATATTCACCTAGAAAACGGCTGCTCGTTGGGTTTTTTTTTCCCCCACCATTCTCTGTAAACCCTAGAGATTGTTGTCTGAGAAAATCCCAGTAGATCAGCACTTTCTGAAATACTCAAACCAGCTAGTCTGGCACCAACAACCATGCCATGTTCAAAGTCACTTAAATCACCTCCATTCTTATGCTTGGTTTGAACATCAGCAGATTGTCTGCTATGTCTACATGCATAAATGCATTGAATTGCTACCACGTGATTGGATGTCTGATTAGATATTTGTGTTAACGAGCAGTTCACTGGGTGTACCTAATGAAGTGGCCAGTGAGTGTTACACAAAACACACTTCACATACCTGCAGATCAGTAATTATTAACCTTCTCATGGCTACTATCTCTAGGAAGTTGGCATACAAATCGGTGTAGAGCAAAGGCTCAAATATCTGGCTTATTTCTTCAACAACAATAGTGGACAGTCATGGTAAAAGGTTTTGAGAAGAACACAAGTATTGGTCTCCACAGAGGTTTCTGCTCCAGTGATCTTAGATCTTGTCAATAGTTACTATGGTATACTGAAGTACAGTAGCGAACCGTGGGGTCTGGCACTGTGCCTGCAACGTCGCAAAGCTCTCACACGTTGCACAACAAGCTCCGGCACACAGCTCCAATGCACACACTCACACCCACTTTAATCGTCAGCACCACACAAGATAAAAGCTCCGACCTACAGCTCCAATGACACACACTTTTATCATCAGCACTACAAGGTAAAATATCAGCAAACCATGGAAGTGACACATCGTCAGACACACACACAATCACCTACTATGCAGACAAAAAATCCAGCATCTCCAAGTAGTTCCCTTTATTCACAGAATCGTTGCCCTCATCGTATTTCTCTATTCCGCCTGACCTTGTTGTTAGAATTTGTTAGCAATGCTGCTCGTTCAGCTGAAGGTCTACTCTGACATCCCCAAAGTTTTAAAACTCACCGTAGCTTGCAGGTGTGTAGCAGAATCCTGGTGTGGTTGGGCTGATTTTGTTAGGTTGGTCAGGATGATAAATCCCTTATTAGCCCAGGCCAACAATACTTCTGAAGAAAAAAAGTAACAATACAACCTATTTGTGGTCCTACAGCCAGTTATCCACGGGTAGCATTGGTAGTTGGTAATTTTTGGTCATAAAATGCCTTTCCACACTTTTCAGTTAGATCCAATGCTCGTATTGGTCTTCCATTTTGGATTATAGATACACTGAACAAAAATATAAATACAACACTTTTGTTTTTGCCCTAATTTATCATAAGCTGATCTCAAAGATCTACTTTCTATGTACACAAAAGGCCTATTTCTCTCAAATATTGTTCACAAATCTGTGTAAATCTGTGTTAGTGTGCACTTCTCCTTTGCCGAGATAATCCATCCACCTTAAATGTGTGGCACATCAAGATGCTGCACAGGTGTGCCTTAGGCTGGCCAAAATAAAAGGCCACTCTAAAATGTGCAGTTTCATCACACAGCACAATGCCACAGATGTCGCAAGTTTTGAGCGAGCGAAACTGACAAATTCCACACAGTGATCCAAAGCCACAACAGGGAGACTCAGCACCACGGCCAGCTCCCCATCCTAAGGAATCACAAACAATTCAGCTCATGATTAATGGGGGCAAAAACAAAAGTATTGCTTTCATAGTTTTGTTCATTGTAGTTTATCTTCTAAAGCACGCCTTGAAAAAGACGATGCTATTTTAGCTAGCCACAATGTTGTTGTCCTCTGTTGAAGTCATACTTTGTTTTTCCCACTTCACGATTAATGACACTGACTAACCTGTCTGACTCTAACTTTAGCTTAACATCAGGGCAATGTTTTTTTTGTCCCGCCCACTACAGTACCGAAATGTGATTGGACAATTGACCTGTCCCTTACTAAATTAACAGACAGGCTCTGGTTTGGCAAAGTGACGCAAATGCGGAAGTGGCTTAAACCTGTATTCTATCTGAATTCCAGCTGGGGGTAATACGTCTGGTTGCAGATGAGCTTGGTTTCTGTAGAAGTCTATGAGACTAAGACCCACTTCACACTTGATTTATTACCTGAATAAAAATTTTCATGATGAGTTTATGGTCCCAATCGCTAGTTTTAAGTCTTCTGCAATACAGAATGATGATAATTTTTTAAATTATGGTCTCATTGATTTTAAAACTGGCGATAAAGCAGGGGGTGTTTTAGAGCGTGGCTATGTCATTCGGATGTACGGCAAGTCACTCAAAGGAGTCGGCAGTTCAGTTTGTTCGGTAAGTAACGTTACATTTTGTTTTACACGTTGTTTTATTGTTTTTTGTTAGTCAACATTAGCATCCCAATTAATATCATTTAGCTAGCTAGATTTCTCCTCCCTCTCGTCTAAAATCGTCACATCCGCAACCAAGATGTCTGCGCCCATAATGGCAAATTTGATGATTAAAATCAGATCTCCACAAACCAATGGGTGATGTCACACATGCTATGTCCAGTATATATATACAGTCTATGAGTCTTAACCAATGAGTGACCGAGCTATAACCTTTTTTTTCTGCCTAGAGGCAAGAACAAATAAATCTGATTGGATAACTCTATTTTTAAGGTTTTAGGACAATACCACTGTGACATATAAATGCTGATATGTTAGGCCTTCTTTGAAGGACCCAAAATGTGATGTGTTGTTTCCCGAGCCACTTTAGTTATCACTTTTGCCTAATGGCAAGGTGCTTCATCAAGCTGGAAAAGGCATTGGTTGTCATCAAACTGTTCTTGGATGGTTGGGAGAAGTTGATCTCGGAGGAGGTGTTGGTACCATACTTTATTCATGGCTGTGTTCTTAGGCAAAATTGTGAGTGAGCCCAGAGGCGTCATGTACCTATTTTTTTAAGGGGGCACAGTGTGCCCAAAACACGCAAACGTGCCCACAAATACAGACATTAAAACGAAAATCCACTTGGCTCAAAAATCGAAGGGGGCGTGCCCCCTCAGTTTCAATGGGCATAACGCCCCTTGGCTGAGAAGTAACCCCACACATGAATGGTCTCAGCATGCTTTACTCTATGCATGATAGGACTGATGGTAGCGCTCAACTTGTCTTCTCCGGACAAGGTGTTTTCTGGATGGTAAATTGTAAAGGGGATTCATCAGAGAAAATGACTTCCCCAGGCCTCAGCAGTCAAATCCCTGTACATTTTGCAGAATATCAGTTTGTCTCCGACGTTTTTCCTGGAGAAAAGTGGCTACTTGGTGCCCCAATCCCACAGCTGAATCAACTTTAGGAGATGGTCCTGGCACTGGCTGGAAGTTCTTGGGTGCACTGATGCCTTCACAACAATTAAACCTCTGTCCTTAAAGTTCTTGATGATCCAATAAATGGTTGATTTAAGTGCAATCTTATTAGCAGCAATATCCTTGCCTCTGAAGCCCTTTTTGTGCAAAGCAATGATGTCTGCACGTGCTCCCTTGCAAGTAACCATGGTTGGCAGAGGAAGAACAATGATTTCAAGCCTCCTTTTAATGCTTCCAGTCTGTTATTCTAACTCAATCAGCATGACTCACTTACCTGTGTTAACGAGACAATCACTAACATGATGGCAGCTGGTCCTTTTGTGGCAGGGCTGAAAAATGTAGTGGAAATGTATTTTTTTTGGATTAAGATCATTTTCATGGCAGAGACTTTGCAATTTATCTGATCACTCTTCATGACATTCTGGAGTATATATAAATTGCCATCATCAACACTGAGGCGGCCGACGTTTTGAAAATTAGTATTTGTGCCATTCTCAAAACCTTTGACCATGACTGTACTCTACTTTCTCCTGATCCAACTTTCAAAAGATGTAGATCATGTATTTCAAAATATTTTAAACATTGGAAAAAGTAGTTTAGATAGGACAATAATTTCCTACACTATGCAGTGGATATTTTGCCATTTCAAAAATGATTGCAATGAGGACTTTATATGTTGTGCTTCTACATTGTTTGCCAATAAGCATATGCCGGTCGATTTTAATTTATACATTTTTGGCCAGTGCTATTGTGTGTAAGAAGCACTGCAGTGTAGGGAGTTCTCTGATAGATTTCAGTGAGTTCACTGCTGTCCGGTCCTCTGGCTGTCTCTATGGGGGTGCCTCAGGGTTCGATCCTCGGGCCGACACTATTTTCTGTATACATCAATGACGTTGCTCTTGCTGCAGGCAACTCTTATCCATCTCTATGCAAATCACCATTCTATATACATCTGGCCCTATGTTGGAAACTGTTTTAGAAAAACCTCCAAAAGAGCTTTGATGACATGAAACTTTCCTTCCCTGGCCTCCAACTGCTGTTAAACTTTGGTAAAACCAAATGCATGATATTCAATCGGTGACACTTTGCACCTGCCTACCCAACAAGCATCACCGCTCTGGATGGGTCTGACCTGGAATTTGTCTAAAATTACAAATACCTAGTGGTCTGGCTAGACTCCTCGCTCTCCTTCCAGACCCACATAAACCATCTCCAGTCCAAGATCAAATCTAGGATTGGCTTCTTATTCTGTAACAAGGCCTCATTCGCCCTTCCTGCCAAACAAGCACTTGTGAAAACGACCATCCTCCTAATGCTTGACTTGGTGATGTTGTCAACAGAACTGCTTCAAACTCTCTCCTCAAGAAATTGGATGTAGTATACAACAGTGCATTCCGTTTTTTTATTAATGCCCCATATAACATCCACCACTGCAACCTCTACTCACTAGCTGAATGGCCCTCGTTACACACCCGGCGCCTGAACCACTGGTACCACCTCATCTACAAGTCCTTGCTAGGCAAAACACCACTTTACCTAAGCTCATTAATATCCATAGCATCCCTCACTCTCAACCTGCGCTCAAGCAGGTATATCTCCCTAGTCGCTACAAAAACCTGCACCTCAGTTGGCCGCCTCTCCTTCTAATTCTCCGCTGCTAATGATTAGAACAATTTACAAAAATCCCTGAAACACGATTTCATCACTACTTTTAAAGCATTACTTTCAAATCTACTGACCGACCGACCACTGCACATGTTGATTCTACCCCCTCTCTTTGCCTGTTTATGCCCTAGCGCACTCAACAAAGCTTTAATGCATCTTGCACATATTCAACTGCACAACTGTCTTTGTATAATTTGCACATTACCATTTATCATTACCTAGTGTTATTTCTCTTGTACTGCCACTTTACATTCCAAATAATCTACCTCTCTATTCTAGAGTAGATCATATTTGCACTGAAGGTACAGTATTTTTTATTCGAACCCTATACCGTATATTACGTATAGTATGTTACATATGTGTAACTGAATACTTGAATGTTTGTACTCTGTGAGTAACTTCATGTTGCCTTGCACCTTATCTTGGTCAAGTCACAATTGGAAATCAGACCTTGTTCTCAATCGACTAACCTGTTGACATAAAAGTGAAATAAAATAAAATAAAAAATTGGTTTCCAAAACTCAATGGTGCCCTCGAGCAAAAATATTTTGCCCACCCCTGCAGCTGGCCAAGTTACTGCAGGGCACAACAATTTTCTGCTACAGCCTCAACCCAGGTCAGGAAACTCTACTTTAGTTATATATGAAAGCTTCAATGTTCCCAAATAGGTTAAAAGCATTAGTCCTTTATTGATCATAGGGCAGGAACAAATTACCAAAAAATGATGTAACATTTGGTAAATGGATAAAGACCACCATGAAAATAATCTGCAGATTGACAATGTATTTCCCGCTTGATTACTGTAAGTCATTTTATACAAGAGGTTTGCTAAATTACAAAACATTACAGTAAGCCTACCAATCAAAAGTGCTGTAAATGCAATAAGGCTGATGTGGTCCATGAAGCTGGTCTTGAATTGTATTGTGTCAAACACTTAAACTGTTTGTGTGATGTGTTTCACAACATTATTTTCCAGCAATTACAATGTAAATTATTATTTAAATAAACAGTGTATAAATATTCAAACAGTTATTATGTATACACTGTCATTTGGCTAGGCAATAACTTAGTCAATACTCCATTACAGTCAAGAAAGTGTTGTTACCTAAGCATTTCTCCATGTTTGTCTTCAAGGAGTTTTTGCGAGGGTGTTTTCCAGACTACATGCACTGTGCTCTGCAGGCGAGCTTTCCAGAGACGACGCAGTGTCCAAGAAGCTATGGGAAGCCAGTGAGTATGTGGGGACTAGCCTTTCAAACTTACTTAAAAGCATTTCAATGTTTTCTTACCAAACACTAATTGTATTGAACAATCAATTAGGTCAATAATTTATTTTCAATTTGTTATTAAACACTAAATAAAAATCAACTCTTAAGAATGTTTGCTTTTGCTCATTTTAATGCACAACCTGTTTGTAATCTGTAATTATTGCCTCTGCATAAGTGCCTTAGTGCCTCTCCTTTCAGTTGCACATGTTAAGCCCATGTGGGTGTGGTTTAAGCTTTCCCTGAACTCAACAGCTCTTTACAGAGTTCAGCGTGCTCTTTGAACGTTCTTGTGCTGTCAGGATCTATAATCTAATAATAATGGCAGCCTTTTTTCTTGTTGCTGGAGTCGTGGTGGTGGCCTATTTGATTTTCCATAATATCTTTGTCAAAGGGAAAAAATGCAAAAGTAATGTCAAACTCCATGGGAAAACTGTCATTGTAACCGGTGAGTTTTTGCCAATGCTTTCTGTGTTTCCCTTACTTTACACTGGAACACTGATGGAACAGTTATGGAATAACATGTAATATGTAATGATATTTGCCTACACATACAGTGGACTGTGACAGTCTATAATAACTTGCAGTTACAAGGCAATCAATTATTTATAGATGTACCTACACTTCATTTTTTAAATAAAATAATGTTAAAGCAAACTTTCAAATGAAAATCTAATTGAAATACTTAAATATACTGTGTCTTCACTGCTTTACACATCTTTTTTGGCAACATATATGATAATTGTTTTTGTTAAAATGGCTCAAGTTCAGGCAATGGACAGCAATATTCAAAACTGATATTGTTTCTGATATGTCAGGACAAAAACTGCACCACTCAGCAGCGCTCTTGCTTAGAAATACAACTGTATAACACCATTCAATTTTTTAAACACAAGTGTGATGTTTGCTTTAATATTTTTCCTGTACTTGCATATTTATTTGCTACCTCCACATTACTTGACAAACGGAGTGGATTTCTCTCATGTGTTTAAAAGGAGTCCTGAAATGTAACTTTATCATACAAGCTAGTTATGTGGAGTGAATCTGTTTCGGTTTACTGAGATTAATCAGCTTTGAATAAATAATGGATATATTTTCCTAAGGGATGTTGCAAATGTTGGTGGAAAATATCCCAATTGATTCACAGTTAAAATGAAAGGTGCTTCTCCAAGTTAATATGCATATCTTAATATTAATTGGTCTTTTACTTTGAAAATATGAAGTGGGCTGTTTCGATCTCAGTATTATTTTCTGTTTTCTATCACTTTAAACAAACATTTTGATGCAGCAAAACGTAAAAACTGAAAAAACAGTGTAAACTTTCAATTGTAACCGTTGTGCAACTGTTAATGTACATTATTTAATAATTTTTTTTTTACAAAAAATATTTTTTCAGGAAGTAACACAGGCATTGGGAAGACAACAGCACTAGATCTGGCCAGACGAGGTGCCAGAGTCATCCTGGCTTGCCGCAACAGACAAAAGGCAGAGGCTGCTATCGCTGAAATCAAGAGGGTGAGGCGCAACTATCTCTGATCTGCTTTCTATTAACCGATGTATCAGAACCTTTGTGTGCTGAAAGACAGTGAGAACACACGTTTTAACCTGGACAAACATGCATTCATTGTACCGTACAATACAATTGTGACAGTAACAAAGTGTTTTCCTACAGGAGACTGGGAACCACCAGGTGGTCTTCATGCAACTGGATCTGGGGAGTCTGAAGTCAGTTCGCTCCTTTGCTGAAACCTTCCTGAAGTCTGAGCCCAGACTAGACCTGCTCATTAACAATGCAGGTGAAAGCTTGTTTTAAACCTGTTGAACGACAGGTCTTCATGTATCTCAACATTCCTTTATGGACTTACTTCCACTACATTCTCTTTTACTTGACTGACATGAAAGCACTGATGATATGATACACATATAATACACATATTCAGTTCTGTTGCATTAATCCAGGATGAAAGAAAGGCTGTAATGAGGTAAAGCCACTTAAAGATAGTGTATGTAGATGTACTCTGAACTTCCAACAATTGTGTTATGGATGAATAATGACTGGTTTTTCTGTTTCCTGTCAGGGATTTTCATGCAAGGCATCACAGAGGATGGCTTGGGGATGATGTTCGGTGTCAACCACATTGGTCACTTCCTGCTGACCAACCTGCTTCTGGATCGTCTACAGGAGTGTGGTCCAAGTCGAGTTGTCAATGTTGCGTCCCTGGGTCATAACTTTGGTCAAATTGATTTCAACTGCTTGAGCACTCACAAGGAGATGGGGTTTGGCAAATCTGACATAGATACTTTCAAAATTTACTGCAACAGCAAGTTGTGTAACGTTCTCTTCACACATGAGCTGGCCAAGAGACTACAGGGCACTAATGTTACCTGCTACAGCCTCCACCCAGGTCAGTGCTTCTACTGGAGTCCTCTAAAGAAATTTGACTTGATGTATAAAGCTGCAGATTTCAAATGTACTCTACTTTGGTGGAATGTTAAGTAAAATAACATGGCTAATATTTTATGGATTAATAATTTGTCTTTTTGTCTTTTTACTTTAGGTACAATTAAAACTGAACTGGGCCGTTACTCGAAATCATTTTTTTTAATTCTCTTGAACCCTATTTCCTGGCTGTTCTTTAAGAACCCTGTGGCCGGGTCTCAAACCACTCTGCACTGTGCCCTGCAGGAAGGCTTGGAGCCGCTTTCTGGACGCTACTTTTCTAACTGTACAGCCAGGAATGTCTATCCTAAGGCCAGAGATGACGCGGTGGCCAAGAAGCTATGGGAAGTCAGTGAGAGTCTCTGTGGACTCACGTGAAATCTTCCCACTGTAAATTAAGATACTCCTTTTTTGTCATTTGTGTTGACTTAACTTAACATTGTAAAATGCTTACATACAGTAAATGAGACATCAGTAGGATTGATTTAGTGCTGTACCTTCACACCTTTTTTCTTATATAATTCATTAGGATGTTCCAGTCTGTCTCCCCTATTAAATAGATACCATATTTGCAACACAATTAAAAGACACAAATAAAACTGTATGTTTAAAGTATTTGTTCAAGATGTGGATACAATTTACAAGATGTGGATACAATTTATAAATAATAAGCATAGACCTCATGGGTATTTCAAGACTAATGGTAATAAAGTTCATGTTTCTCATGCTTTTGTAGATTCATCAGTTTCATATAAGAGCTGTGCTGGTACTGAACAGTGCCTGCATTCACAGATGAACCTTGTCGTTAGCCAGCTCTCCACATGCAGTTTTAGTGGAGCCTAGACATGAGCTTGAACATCAAGAGGAAATGTCAAGTAAGCTGGTGCTATTACAAAAACATGAATGCATTTATGTTGTGGAATGTTAAAAGTAAGCTAGCAGAAAATGTGATGATGTATATTTTTGGCTTGTTTCATTGAATAGTAGAGAGAGAGTGGGATATAGTTCTGAAATGGACCTTAGGATATTTGAAATCAATTAATTCATTACTTTAGTTGAATGTAATTGTTTTGGTTTTATTATGTTTACTTGACTGTTATTTTATCATTTCAGTACACATTCATTCTCATTCATACAGAGTTCTGTGTATGAATATACAGTAGATAAAATAAAATAATTGTTGCTGTCTGCAATTTTTAGCCAGTGGTTGTAAAACTGGTGCTATTGTGCTAAAAAGTGGGATAAATCGATTATATGACATGGCTGGGGATCCCCAGGAGTGATTTGACAACCACTGCTTTGTGTCACGATTTGTACCCCATGTGATCAAAACCACCCAACTCAAACCTGGAATTTGATGTCTAACTGAGGTTTGACAGTGAATCTACTGGACAGGGGCACAGTCATGCTGAAACAGGAAAAGGCCTCCCCCAAACTGTTGCTACAAAGAGATTTACATTCCAACAGCTTTCAGCCACATACTTAAGACCTCAGGAGAAAAGCTTGAGATGAGACAAAGTAGTTTCCATATTGTTTCTATTTACATTGTCTTGGCTCGAGATGGCAATCACGCATTTGTGGGTGTGTCATGGAATGTCCTTTGAGACGTCTCCACGTTGGATCTTTCGAAATCTTCTCGTGCGCTACCTTGGGAGTTTGCGTGAAATATAGCAGCTATTTGAGAGAGTCACGCTAACATTTTGTCTCTTCTCAAGCTTTTCTCTAGAGGTCTCGAATACTGTATGTGGCTGAAAGCTCTCAGAATATAAATGGGACCAAAGTTGGAACCACCCAATTGTCTTAAATGTCCTTGTATCCTGTAGCACCAGGCTGCAAAGTGCTAACAAGGCATGATGGATCCATGTTCTCATTCTGTTTACGCCAAATTCTGACTCTACCATCTGAATGTCTAAACAGAAATCGAGGCTCATCAGACCAGGCATCGTTTAAATGCCACGGCCTACTTGAGCATTGTTTCTGACCATGTCTATACCTTTATGGCCACCATGTACCCATCCTCTGATGGCTACTTTCAGCAGGATAATGCACCATGTCACAAAGCTTGAATCATTTCAAATTGGTTTCTTGAACATGACAATGAGTTCCCTGTACTAAAATGGCCCCCACAGTCACCAGATCTCAACCCAATAGAGCATCTTTAGGATGTAGTGGAACGCGAGCTTCGTGCCCTGGATGTGCATCCCACAAATCTCCATCAACTGCAAGATGCTATCCTATCAATATGGGCCAACATTTCTAAAGAATGCTTTCAGCACCTTGTTGAATCAATGCCACATAGAATTAAGGCAGTTCTGAAGGCGAAAGGGGGTCAAACACAGTATTAGTATGGTGTTCCTAATAATCCTTTAGGTGAGT
>JACXGM010000408.1:25647-55792 GCA_016801145.1 Umbra pygmaea | reverse complement strand
GTTAAGTTGCATTCTGTAATAATGTACCATGATTGCCATCGTGCCTGCACCACGATAATTGTGTAGTGATTATGGACATTCTCAGTATGTTACGTTGTATTCGCCAGCTCGTCTATGTTACTCTGCACTGTCTAATAAACAACATCATGGCAAGACTCCTGCATTCTGCCTCCTAAATATCTACAACCAAACCCACAGCGTGACAGATAATTAGTAGCTTCATATGCTAACTATCCTTACATAACAGTCATATTGTCAAAATCAATGCAGAAATTTCACAATTTCTGGCAGAAGAGAACTTTTAGAATGTTGAAGTTGGAATAGACAAAAACCATGTTAAACTATTTGGTGGAAGAAAAACAGTTTTTTTGTCAGAAAAAAATTCAAAGATAATATACCGTAGTGATCTATAAAAATTTTAAGGATTGTCATTGACATCCAAAACATATGAAACAGAGTTGGTTAAATCTCTTTATCTTGAAAGGTTGAAATTATATGGTTTGAGGGATAATTAACACAATTAAGTAAAGTAATAGTCAATTACATTTAGATATTTTATGTTGGGATAACAACAACATCTTTGTTTTCATCTCTAGCTTATTTGTAAAATGTTGAGCTTGAACAACAGAACTGCACTCTCTTTCAAGTGTCCAGTTCACAAACTATGTAAAAACTGGGTTTATTTAAAAAAAAATCAGAAAAAAGAGATGTATATGGGATACTGATACACCACAATATGCAATGTTTTTTTAGGTTTACACACCAAAGCACCTCCTATAATGCAGTGTTTATATAAAAGAACGGACAGCAGTGTGCCTATCACTATGGAGGAAACAACTCCTCATGTCTTTATGCAATTAAAGTTCAAATGGCAGTATACACACTACTTGGAGTAGGATATCATTGTCACATCTTAACTGCACACAAGGAGTTGCTACTGAGTGGCACGGCAAGGTGCCCACTTACGAATTTCTACACACCCAGCCCGGGGATACAAAACCTCTCCACCATGAAGCTGTTGTGCTGTGACCACTGACCACCATTGCCAATACATTGCCCCCAGACCAGGACCCATGACGGCAGAATTAATACCAACACCAGCACACTCAGAGGAGTTATCTTTTCGTAAAGACTCTGGTGCCACTTTATTAGGTGAACCTAGATTAGATTAGAAGATTTAGATTAGAAAACTTTATCAATCCATGTAAGGGGGAAACTCATTTGCCACCATTGCACATTACAAACACCACAAATAGACAAAATAAACCTAATAGGTAGGATTACTTTTTGCCTCCATAACAGCAATAATCCTTTGTGTCATGGATTCCCCAAGGTGCTGGAAATATTCCTTATGGATTTATCATTACAATTTTTCAGCCACACATTCATGCTCCTGTTTCACTCATCCCAACAGATCTCTACTGCAGCAATTCAACCTGTGATCTGGGGAGTTTGATTGAGATCTAGTGACTGCAGGCCATTGGAGTAAACTAAGTCAATTCAACCTGTGATCTGGGGAGTTTAATTGAGATCTAGTGACTGCAGGCCATTGAAGGAGACTTGAGTCACTGCCATATTCATGGAACCAGCTTGAGATTATGTGTACTTTGTAACATGGCAAAGTATCAATTTAAAATGTTCAATTTATTGTACAACTGTAATATTTGAGCATCAGTAGCCTTTCTGTCATCTTTAACAGGTTGGGCCGTACTCCTCTGACCTCAGTCATTAACTAGGTGTTCCTGCCTGTAGAACTGCCACATACTGGATGCTCTTTGTTGATCGTACTATATTTTAAAAACTCTGGAGACAGTAGGGCATTCAAATCTTAAAGAGGTCAGCTGTTACAGTGAATAGAGAACCATCATGTCTGGCATCAACAATAATAAGGTGGTCAAAGAAAAAATAACTCTTGATCATGTTCTATATACTGAGATGATTTTTATTCTAATGAAGTGGCCACTCTGAACATGCATTTAATTGGAAGTACCGCAAAAGTGCAAACCTTTGCTGGTTAATGCGCTTGTTCCTACTATGAGACTACTATAATGGGTAAATTAATGGATCTTTTTAGTGCAATTATCAAAGTAAAAGTTTGAAATCATGGTCACTACACAGAGACTGAGATAATGTAGAGGTCAGCACAGAGCACCACAGTATAGTTCAGTGTATTTGGTAACTATGACAAATGGAATATTAGGTAAAGTCATTCTAAAGTTACCATGGAGGAAGTGAAGTGTGTTCACCCATTTCCTTATTGTGGTGTAAAGGGACATTGAGGAACATCTGGATTTCAGAGAAGAGTTTATTGGTTAACACAAGCTACATTAAGATACCCTGGAAATCCAGAGTTCTTGTGAGAGCACAATTTGAAATTGCTCAGCAAGTTAATCTGGCACCGAGTAATTCTGCTCATTAACTATGCCCTTGTAGCCGAGCTGCACCAATCACATCGGTGTATCTGATATAGGAGTGCAGAGGCGTGTTAAACAGATGACGACACGACAGCGCTGCGACCTCAAAGTCATTAGTAAACATTGTAAGATCGCTATGGATTAACACCAGTTGTTTAAAACGACTTTGGCCACTACAATGAACGAGTTAGTCTTGGCTTTTTGTCTAAAAGAGGAACAGAAGACGGCGCTCGAATCATTCCTTTTTTATAAAAGGACGTTTTTGCTGTTTTGCGACCTGATACGGCAAGAGTTTTATCTAGCCTACCAGTTAACTCCACCATAGGGGCTTATCGAAAAACCACTGGTGATTGGTTGTCGTGTTATCCAAATGCGTACCTTGAGATTTTCAAATGCATGCTTGGTGCCGCCCTTCGAGTTGGGTCATTTTCATTACTCGATGCCAGACCCATATATCCTCCGGTTTTGGGTCTGGATTTTTCCAGGCTAACATTAAGAGGGACCAAAAGAGAAATATTAACGAGTCAACAACATAACGTTATCTACTCAGTTGCGGCAGTCGGATATTGTTTGATCCCTTCATTCACATTAGTTAGGCTACAGTAGTAACTAGGTAGCTAACCAGCTAGACCTAGGCTGGCGTTACAGTACTGTACCAGTATGTTAGCTGGCAAAATTCTAAAACACACTCAGCATTACCCATTGGCTATCAAGTCATTTGTTAAAAATTATTATATACACATAGACGTTGTACTCACATTTCAGGAAAAACACATTCTAGCTACCTAGATAAGCCAGTCTACAAGCTCTGCTCTGTTCCGGATATTCCTAAGGTTTCCTCTGGCTGAAACCACGGCACATTATAACTTGTTAACCAGCAAATTAGTCTCAAAATTCTATACATATAAAATGGGGATCCATAAGTGTAGGCTGCAGTGGAAAATGTTAGGCCGCAGTTGTAAATGTTAAATTAACATCCGTGACTTATGTTCAATATTTGTACATCCTTTTTACATACTTACAGTTTAAGGTTTTATTTGTGAAATATATTTTTACATATTCACAAATTATATTTAAATTTGTGAAATATTGTTACATATTTACAGATAATGGTTTTATTTACAAAATATTTTTACACATTTACAAATCATATTTTCATTTGGGATTTGTGATGAATTTACCAAAGGATTGTAATGTATTCATTTATGAATATTGAGACATATCAAGCTCCATAGTGAAGTCAATTTTAAAAAGTATCAAAGTCGACATCTGGTGGAATACTTGTGTATTTCATGTCTAAAACCCGGAAGCGTTTATAGTAAAATACAAGAAAAAGATTGCAAGAATTTAGCGTAGTGAACTTGAATAACTTGGCTCACGAATTTACAGAAAACCCATAGTTCGGTAGTCATGTCCTTTGTTATTTCTGTTGTAGTAGTAGGAATCGTGTTGTATTTGATAATTTACTATAATGTGTTTAAAGGACCAAGATGTACAAGTTCTGTGACACTAAAAGGGAAAACTGCTATTGTAACAGGTTAGACTAACAGATGTGATGTTGCAGCGTGTTTTACAGGTAATGCTCGTCTTTTTAAGCTCACTTATTTACCCCTCATTTGTATTTTGTTGTTGCCTAGGAAGTAACACGGGCATCGGGAAGGCTACTGCTTTGGACTTGGCCAAGAGAGGTGCTAGAGTCATCTTGGCCTGCCGAAATAAATTTAAAGCTGAGGCAGCTGCATATGACATCCGAAGGGTAAGAGAAGAGTCATAAGTAGATAACTCTGGGTAGAATGACTTATTTAGGATAACAGCGCAGAAAACAAAAGGACCTTGATTAGCCAGCTGTATTGCGTTTTAATGTGTCTGGTAAATTCAGAAAAATAATTTGTATGCAATGTTCACTATACAATTCACCAGTTTCTGGCAAGCGCTTTAAAAGCCCGACCTCTAACTATGTGCGAGAGATGCTCACTTTGAAAGATAGCCCATCATTAAGTTTGAGAGGTTTAGGCACATACACATTTTAGAAATGTGCTGTATTTCCCTTTTAAAATTGCACACGTTTGGTTTTGTTAAACAGAGAACCCCGTCTGTATCCACAGCCCATAAATAACCTTAAGTAATGGATTCAGCGCTTTTATTGAAATGTATTTTCTATAGGAAAGTGGGAACCACCAGGTGGTGGTCATGCAACTGGATCTGGGGAGTCTGAAGTCAGTTCGCTCCTTTGCCGAAACCTTCCTGAAGACTGAGCCCAGACTAGACCTGCTCATTAACAATGCAGGTGTGGCTGCGAGGGAACATATGCATGCATTCTCAATTCTTTATTAACCCTATTGAGCCACATTAGATTCATGCAATTGATTGTACTTAAAGCATTTAATAATGTGAATATCAATATAGAAATACTCGGCTAGTATACTTTCTAACTCATTGTCTTTGGTCTTACTGTCTGTTACTTGGAATTAGGAATGATGGGGTCTGGCTACACTGAGGAAGGATTTGGCATGGCATTTGGGGTCAACCACTTAGGTCACTTCCTGTTGACCTGCTTGCTGCTGGAGCGTCTTAAGGAGTGTAGTCCGAGTCGTGTGGTCAATGTGTCGGCTCTCCTCCACCGGCTGGGCTCTGTGGACTTTGCCCTCCTGGGTTCGCATAAGGATCTGGTTCCATGCCAGTCCACCTGGCAGAACTTCTGGGCCTACTGCCATAGCAAGCTGTGCAACGTACTCTTTACCCGTGAGCTGGCCAACCGCCTTGAAGGGACTGGTGTCACCACCTACAGCCTCCACCCAGGTCTGAAGGTCTTACTTGGACAAAGATAGAATTTTCCCTATGCATTTTACATTTCTGCTCCTCTATGTGAACTAGGCCTGTGAGATTTTCACGGCATGATAACCATTACAGAAAAGATCTCAAGGTATCATAGTATTATTAAACAGTCAATTTTTTATGTATGAAATACATTTGTACACACACAGACATACACTATATGGCCAGAAGTAAGTGGACACCCCTACTAATTATTAAGTTCAGGTATTTCAGCAACACAATTGCATGAAATCCAGCACATAGCCATGAAATCTCAATAGACCAGCTTTGGCAGTACAATGGGTCTTACTGAATAGCTCAGTGACTACACATGTGTTACTTTCATTGGACGCAAACTTTGCCACAAGTCAGTGTAAAACACACTGCCACTGAAGTTTATACGATTCTGTGTAAATGTAGCTGACTCTCTTAATATTTTATTAATGCAATATCTTGAATGGGAAAATGTCCACGGTATGATAACCGTCTGTTTTAAAACCGTGGTAAACCGTGAAACTTTGGAACTGTTACATCACTGTTACAGGTGAAGATACATGTCCTGTTTAGTGTCAATTGTACTTTTTTGTTCTTTTCTATTGGTCAATAATATCAAGCTTGTACAGACAGTTTGATACATGTTTCATGTTTAGTAGTTTTGTCTGAATTTTTGTCAGTTACACACATCAGGGAAAGAATCCTGCCGCAACTTGTAATGGGAATAATGCCTAATATAATGAATAGAAATCTGTATGGGTTGTTAAGAAATATTATTGCTAATCAGGTATTTTAATATGGAAGTTAGAAACTTTCGCAACATTTGTCCTTAATAGAGTAAACTCATGCAACACTAATACAGGTTTTAATATCCAACCATGAGTTGCTCTGTGTGTGAAAGGTAATGGTGTAATTTAACCACAGCAGTAATGTGTTTCTATGCCATTCTCATCTTGGGGAAAATGCAGTTTACTGTAATCCATACATTTATTTTCTAATGCACCCTTTCTATCCAATAGGAGTCATTCACACCGAGTTCCTTCGCAGCCTCAGCCTATGGCAGAGGCTCCTTGTGGTGCCCATCGCTAAGCTTTTCTTCCTGGATACTGAGGCCGGAGCCCAGACTACCCTGCACTGTGCCCTCCAAGATGGCATTGAACCCCTCAGCGGGCGCTACTTTTCTTCCTGTGCTCTACAGGAAGTAGGAGCCAAGGGGCGGGATGATGCTTTGGCCAGGAAACTGTGGGAGGTGAGTGAGAGGCTATCCGGCCTATCATAAAAGACTCCAGCCATGACAACGGTATTTGAATAAACTGACAAGATGATGGATTAAAATCTAACAATGGGAATTTAGTCAGTGGGATATATTTGGCAACCACCACAGGCTGTAGGCTAAACCTTAATTTAGGAGGAAGGGGTTCTTGCTTATGGCTGAAAACAAATGAATAAAATGCTTTCAGATCACAAACATGTTTAACTTGCTGCCATTCTTTCTTACAGTAGTCAGTCTGAAAACATTTCACAGGATTCACGTTTTACTTACAAGTTCTACTAATTTAAAATGTTTATCATGAAGAGAAATGACACACACTTCTTGCACAAATCACTAAAGGAGAAATGTGTACATTTATATTAAACATAACCATTTAGGAACAATCAACACCTATTGGAATGCTATTCTGGTGTGTGTTTGGCATTACAGTTTGTGTATTTGTCCTAAAGACAAATAAAAATGTAACACTGGGTGAGGCTTTCGAGACTGAATTTGTTTTTGTATTTTTAACTTTGCTTTCATATTTAATAGATAAAAAGCATTGTATTTACTCCTCATCACTGGCCTGTTTGAAATAACAAAAAAGCAGCTAATGCATAATTACCCTGAAGCAAGTTATTATAAATCAGTGCCCTGAGTTTAGATTAAATAAAGTTTTGTTTTTCTTCCTTTGGCTGTAGCCTCCAAAGGTTTGGATTTGAAATCAAACAATTATTATGAGGTAAAAGTAATGATTCTCAGGCATTATTAGATGACATTTGTGTATTAATGGCAACATTGTTTATATGCTGTTCTCTTTTCAGGACAAAATGCTTGTACATTAATGTTGTTTATGCATTAAACCAAATCTTTAACAATTGCTTAATAATTAATAATGATTTTCTCATGTTAAAGGTAAAATGTTGGAATTTGATTAATTTGGAAATTATGTTCACCTGCACCAATAGTTTCAGTGTAGTAATCTGTTCTGCTAGTACTCAAACTTTGAGTATACAGTCCAAAGAAGAGGTGCATGACTCTTCCATGACGTAGGGCATTGGATTTTTTTCCATTGCAAAAATGGACAAAATGATTTCAACTTTTTTTTTTACGGTTGTATGACTATGGGTTTTCCGGTTTTCCCCGGACTTCCAGAACAAGGCAATGCAAATTGACAGCACTAACCGGGATTTGGGTTAGATATGTAAGATTATCTATCTTGCCACGTCGCTCTCCAGCGACCCCTTGTGTTCAGATTGGTGCCTGTAAATTCAATTGTGGAAGTATAGTCGGTGAATGTAATCATCCCGTTCATGATCCAAAAAAAGGCTTCTGTGTAGGGTGAACAGTGTAAAAACAATCGGCAGCCGGGTGACGTGGTTGGATGAACCATGTGGGTGCCTCTCACCATCCCACAGATATGTACAGGGAGTTCCTCAGCTGCCAACAAGGGTGGGTTAGTGGGAATTGGGAGAAGAGGAAAATAAATGAATGCCTAGATTAGAAGTTTATCCACCATTAGGGCTTTTCTGTGTGTTTGGTTTCCTTGCAATGACATTAAATATGTTGTAATACTGGTACAGTTACTAAATATGGATAACATGCAATAACATAGAATCCATGCGGTACCTTATGCAATCAGTTTTACCAATGGTTCTCCCCATTGCTTTTCTGTGCACAAATACACATTTATACAACACATTATTATAAATGATAAATGTTCAGTAAATAATACAAATAAATAAATATTGTATACCAGTACTCCCGAACATGTTTATAAAGCAAAAAAGTAATAACACATCACAGCAGTGCTCTCTTTTAAGAATATGAAGCCTCAACTTATTTTGCTGCATTTTCTATTTCCATATTGTTCAAGAAAAGGTAGTATTTCCTTTCTCAGAATGAAATGAGTCAAAGTAATTGTTTTGAATTGGATATGAGAGATGCTGAACAGTTACGTTATAGATTAGGGTGCTTCTCTCACCTTAAAATGTTGTTTCTATAGTATAAAAAGTAGTGATATAAAGTCAAGTGTTACTATATATAAATATTTTCTTATCATGTACTGTTACAATTTGATACTGTATAGCTATGACATAAAGTCATACTATTTTATGAGCCTTTAGTTTCATCTTCTTTTCTTTAAACTGTCTAATGATTAATATCATAGAGAAAGGAATTGATGACCAATGTCCAAACCTTCTAACAATTTTAGATCCAGTTTTTTATAAAATTTGTTTGTTCAGTGGTGGATAAACAAAAGATATAATCACTGCTTGGGCCTTAGAGATGTTTTATCCATGTTCCAGGTGAATGTTTTCACAGTAAATAGATGTAGCATTCACTGTGACAAAAAATCTAGCAGCCACTCCTGCTATAAAAATAGAATTCAGCATTGGCTAGATGAGAGAAGACGATTGACTCGTGTACAGAATATATGGCTAGATAGAACTAGCTACTGAGGTTACAAATTAACACATTTAAAAAAACAAAATAGTGTTATGCATACCTGTCTTTCAAAAGATTTTTGGTGACTTTTTCTGTCAAAGTTTATATTCTGTTATCATACATGTTCAGATGTGTTTGACATTTAAAATAAACAAAACACATTTAATAAAGTAATCTACTTGCCATTTTGCCTCTGCTTCTGATTGAGAATATACTGTAGGATTTGTCGATGAATAGGTATTTTCCTGCCCCTGTGGGACAGTCATACATTTACACCAGGGGGCAGTAGTGTATCACTGCTCTTGTGAATAAACTGATACACTGTTCTGCTCCCTGCGCTCTGTTGTTGTGTTAGAAGACCCTCACAGACCAATCAGATCCTGTTGATTATAAACACTGATTAATAGCACTAGTGCGCTGGAAAGAGAGGTCAGTTTTGTGTGTTAACAACTCTGTACATATAAATACTGAGGTGGGTCATCTGGCTTGATCTGTCAATTTTAGTGTTGATTCTTGACTGTATGTCTTTAGATGACTAGAGAGGGTGATGATAGTACGTAGTCTGGATGGGTGCGCATTTTGTTTACCTGCGGTCCAATACTTGTCAATACGTTCTCTGGTACATCTGTCCTGGACCGCCACACTACAGTAGTATCTTATAGCTTTTGTGGCCATTCTTTGTCCCGCTAAACAGCTCTTCACAGTAGCAATGACTTTAATCAGATATTATGCAAACACAGGATGGAACAGAGGCATGTAGCTGCTTACCGCAGGTGTTGGTTGGAGACCCCCTGTCCTCCGCACTCCTTATGCTAAGCTGTCTCTTAACAGTTTCATCAAAGGTATTCTGTCGCCCTCCCACTTCAGGGGTTGAGAAACGAGGCATTGATGACCTGCGCTGTGCTTAGTGTGTTTACTTTGGACACACTCCCAAGGAGAGAGCAGGTGGCAGTACAGTACTTAGTGACTGGATTAGTGCATCAATTACCAAGCATTCAGTTAGCATAGAGGCCTCTGATTGATTTAGATACTACTTGCTTGATTAACTCAGTGCGTCTGTTGTATTAACAAGGAATACAACCGATCTGATATGCTATATCGGTGAAAATAACATCTTTAGTTTTGTGTAAAACTTATTTTTTACTCTCTCCCTCCCCTGAAGCACAGGACATTCAGCAAACCTCTGTCCTTGCATATCCAGAGTGTGGGGGTGTTGTGGGGTAGCAGCCAGGACAGAAGGATAGGGAACAGCGGCAGCGCTATCACTCTGGATGTGTGCCGTGGCAACACGGCGTTGGTTTCCTCGGCAACTGCCACATTAAAGTGACAAGACATGGAGTTCCTGACACGCCTGCATGCCACTGTCTGCTGTACAGAGCGGGCTGTTATGTGAGGTAATGTGTTTGTCTGACCGTAATGCGGGAGATGTTTAGGAGCACCCCTAAGGTCATGCTCAGTTGAATGTTTGCTCATTAGCCCTCAATTTAGCAGGTTTTAAACTAATGTTATCCAATCCTACACGTTGTGTATGGAACTGCTTAGAAATGCCCCTTATTGGCATTTTGGGAATCTTGGAAGTGTGTACTCGGCCCTGCTGGTAAGTGTCAGAAGGAGACTTGCATCAATGTAGCTTTTCACGCTAAGACATTAGAAGGTACTCATGAATGTCTGGGCCATGGATGTACCTTCTCTTATCTGAAGATGAAGGATGCGTTTACATTCCGAGAGCTTTTAGCCACATATGATAGATCTCTCTCCAGACAAAATAATTTCCATACTGGTTCTTTTTACCTGTCATGTCTCGTGACAGCAATTGCGCATTTGTGCGGTCTTGAGACCAACCCATTGACCGACACGGGAAGACATTTGCTGAAATACACATTTCATCCTATGTTCCTGAACAATTTAATTTATATTTGCAAAGCCCCAGGTGGAATCATTCGATATCTTCTCGTGCGCCATCTTGGGAGGTCACGTGAAATGTAGCGGCTATTCGAGAGACCCGCATGTTTACACACTACAATTTTGTATTGTCTCAAGGTTTTCTGTATAGGTTTCATATATGTGGCTGAAAGCTCTCGGAATGTTAACGCAACCAAAACCAGGCCACTGGTACTTTTTTGCTGGCACTGACATACAAATAGCTAAATGTGTACTTAGTTGCAATAACAATTATTTAACCCCCACTGCAAATTGGGTTTATTGTCAAAATGTACAGACTTACAGCTGTAATCAAACAAAAGCAATTGAAATAGCTCAATCCAACAAACGCATCAAGTGGTTTCCTCAAGTTCAACTGCAAATGCAACTGATAATGACTTCTCCAGTCTCAAAATTATTCAACCCCTTCATGGCAAGCATCTTTAGTACTTAGAAGAGCACCCATTTGCTGTTATGACCTGCTGCAAACGAGATGCATTGCCAGACACCAGCCTCTGGCAGTGTTCCTAAAGAATTTTAGCACATTCCTCATGAGCAATGGCCTCCAGTTCAGTAATGTTCTTGGGTTTGCATGCTGCAACCGCTTCTTTCAAATCCCACCAGAGATTTTCTATGCCGTTGATTGTCATTGGGGTTATGTTAGATGACTATGATGGCCAATGTAGAATCTTCCAGGACTTCTTCTGCAAATAAGCGTTGGTGGAATTTGAGGTATGCTCGGGATCAGTGTCCTGTTGGAAGGTCCAATGATGCCCAAGCTTCAGCTTCCTCAAAAACGGCATGACGTTTTCTCAGAATTCCCAGATACTTCAATGAATCCATCTACCCTTCTACATGCTGCTGGTTTCCTGTGCCAGAGGATGCAGAGCACAGAGCCGCAGTAAAGAATAACTTTTTGGTGAGTTTTCTTCTGTGGCTTCATTCAAACGACACTGCTTGTTTGGCTTCCAATAGGCTATTTGTTCAAATTTGTTCAAATCATGAAATAAATATTAAATAAAAAAACAAAAATATATGTAAGTAATATCAAATTCAGTTTTAACTTGCGTTGCTATTGAGGTGATGGTAAACAAATATAATTGGCCTACTGTTTTATTTGGCCTTTAGGTAGTTTATTTTGTCACATATAGAAACACAGATGTAATTGCATGTACATTTATATTCCATGGCTCCAGCAATGCTATTGTAAGAAAAGTTGCAATAAACACTAAAAAAAACAATATGATATAAAAAGATAAGAGAAATTGTTCGTAGTGTCATTGTTCTATAGTTCGTAGTGTCTGTACATGTAAATAGAATCATCCTCTGGGCATTTTTTATTTCTTCCTGTGTAATTAACATCCCCATCTGCTAATCTGTGATTAATCATGTTCACAAATATACTGTGACGTGTTGGAAAGTGTCCGAACTGGCGTTCACACCTCCCTTACTCTATTGTCAAAACACCAGTGGTGGGAACAAGGACTTGTAATTGAAACGAAGACAAAGAAATAAGTCTAGTGTGACATTTTCCGTAACATGAGGAAAGATCATGTGATTCTTTGTGAGGATGATAAAAAAGTAACTTCACTTTTCACCAAGATGCCTAATGTGTATTAAACTGTTGTTTCCAGATTGCATTGCATCCAGACACGAGCAGTGTTTACCTCTTAATGTTGCACCCGTTTCCCTGTTCTCTTTACATTGTAATTGTCCTAGATGTTTACCACTGTGTCTGGAGGCTATAGGAAGCAGCGAGAAACAGACGTGGCAAAATTAAATGTTGGTTTCAGAAAATCTTCATAAACACACACTCAATCACACCACAGGTAAATGAACCTATTTTCCAGTTTTTGCAATTTGCAGTAATCTAATGAGGTAAAATGTGGCTTGCTGCGCGGGACTGCAATGTCAGCCTACTGGGGAGGTTATCTGTAAAAGCTATGAATTAGGCATTTTGCAATTGGGTTAGTAATTGGCAATTAGCTACTCAGAAATAAGTGCATTCGATTGTCTTGTTTTATTTGTGTGATTTACAATGTCAGCGATTGAGGGTATTTACTAAACATGAACAGTCCAGGCTCCAGCAGGGGTGATCTTCCTTTCAAATATGTAGCTTTCTCTTGCTGTTCAAATAAAAAATGAGGAGAACTGGATGATGGGGATGTAAAATATGTCTGTTATTTCAGACTGCAATATAGACCATTTTAGTCATACAGTATCTTTCTGTTCTGTGAGCTGTACGGATACAGACAACATTTGACATGACATTTTTATAATTTAGCAGATGCTTTTTCCAGATTTCTCCATATTCTCATCCAATTATATCTATAGCCCTGTCATATTGCAACTCCAAGTGCACTGATTTTTCCTGTCCTGCTTTTCCAAACAAGAAGTTGCTGATATTTGTATTAGCATGGTTCCCATATCCTAGCATTTTACTGGAGGCTTGTAGTAGTCTAAAATAAAAATAAAAATGTCTTTCCTCTTTATGAATTACCAGAACAATCGATTATACCACTGTTGAATGTATTTTTTGTATCCATGTTTGCTTCCTGATTTGAATGAAAGAAGCTGAATTCATTCAGAATGTCACCAATTGCACAGAATCTCTGACCATGTACAGTAGGTTGCCAATTTAATGAGTAAGGGTCACAAAAGCATTTATATGGGTGAATACATCTTTTAGGGGACAATGATTACAATTTCAGGGCAGCAGATGTATTCTAGAGCAACAGTGATCATGAGCCTTACTCATCAGATGGAACAATGCTTCATAATAGGATGGCACAGAAATCTACAGTTAGCCTTACTCATCAAAGGTAGACTCCGATTGAACTTATCAGTAAATACAATTCAGTCCTCTTCTACAACTCCAGGTAATGAACTTAGGGCAGGAAACAATAAGTTACATTTTTTTCCACAACTGCAACTCTTATAATCTAGCAGGCCTATTCAAATCTAGCCCTGAAAGACAGTTCCACTCCATATTTTCATTGCAACCCTCTAATCTGGGATTAATTTAGTTCTGCTACACCAGATGTGTGCAAATAATGATAAGGTAGGAAAGAAAACCAGCAGGCTCCGGCCCTCAGAGGGTTGGATTTGAATAGCCCTGATCTAGTGAGTCCTGCTCACTCAATCCATGTGGAATACCTGGTTTCCTACAGTGGTTGGATTGGTTAGCCAGCTGTCAACAAGCCAGAGTTATTCATACTTCTCATCAGGCCTTTGACTTTTTAGCCCTGAAGGATACATGTATTACCCTAGAGCACAGGTGTCAAACCGGTTCCACGGAGGGCCGAGTGTATGCTGGTTTTTGGTCTTTCCTTTCAATTAGAGCCCAATTAAGACGTAGACTGCCAGGTGAGGCGATTAGTGACATTCAATCATTCAGGTACAAGGTAAAAGCGAAAACCTGCAGATACTAGGCCCTTTGTGGATCTGGTTTGACACCCCTGCCCTAGAGAAAAGATATTGCTACTCCAGCTGCTTTCTCATCTTAATATCGTCGCTGTCAGGCAAAAAACTTGTATCTTCAAAACAGACATTTTTCAATTGAACAAATATCCAAATATTCCTCATTGACTACCACATGATTATTGAACTTCACAAGACATTTAGAGTACAATTTCTTGTGATTAGAGTAATAGAATAGTTTGACTACCTTTTAACGTGGAGTCTGCTTTAAACAATGTCAAAAATGCAAAATGGCCAAAGCGGAGATAGGTGGGTGTAACCTGACAGCATCGATATACTTTCCCACAGTCCAGGAATATCTACCGTAGTTGTGGTGCAGGTGGCACAAAGCTACCCATTTTTCTTTCCCCTAACCTTAACCTTAAGATAGGTTGGAAAATTTGATAAAAAATACACCATTTTATTTTTTAGGCATTCCAGATGCTGTCATCTATAAAGACCACACATTTTGACAACTTCCTTGTCACAGAATCTCCATTAAACTTGATTATTCTTTCTCCAGAAAAAGTCATCATCATGTCTGTGAAACTGCTCCATGAGATAATTGCTGTGAGGGCCACAGTTAATAATTTTTTCCCATTGCACGCATGGAATTTGAACTGGCAACCTTCTGGTTATGACACACTTGCTATAGCCACAAGGCTAACCGCTGACATCCTTAAACATTGTGGGAGTCTCTACCAGTGCAATAATATCCCTTATGCAACACCAGGCCCATGCACAGTTATGTTGGAGGGCAGTGGCTCAAGTAAAAAAGTCACCCTAACCCCCACACACACGCACGCACGTGACACCCAACCATTTATAAATATGGACTATTCTAATACTATCCTAACTGTAAGTGTTTTTGCTTTAACAATGCTCTCATATTTTGCAATTAAAACAGTGCACATAGGTTAACATAGCAGTCTTCGTAATTGTACTCAGGGTGGTTGCAAGTAATTGTTGCCCCCATGTAAAAACGTATGTCTGGGCCCCCATCCCGAATATATTTGTATTATTAATGTTGTTATTAAGATCAGAACAGTGTCTGCAGTCCACATATCTTCCAATAACAGATTTGTATTGACATTGTGATCTCTTTAATTTAACACCTATGCCAAGCTATTTCATCCAAAATCATACTGAGCAAAAACGAAAACCAGCAATTACAAAGCATTGTAGTTACTGAGTTACAGTTCATCTAAAGGAATCAGTCAATTGACTGAACAAAAATGAAAGCATTATGCAAAAATGTCAAAAAAAATTAATTAGGGCTTAATTAATTGATTCAATTGACTTATTTCCTTACTTGAATTGTAACTTAGAAAAAGTTGTTGAAATTGTTGCATTTTGTGTCTATATGTTTGTTTACTATAAATGTACGTTTCAATTAAAAAATGAGTAAATACCCTACATAATGCACCATTAACATGTCAGATTAGTTTACTATAAGTTAATAAACCAATATTTAAAATAACTACATAAATTGAATAATGAGCTACAAGAGCATTGACCAGTCTCTTCCTAATTTTCCTTACCTCTCTATCCTGGATCATTCTCCTATTTCTTGACAGCGACATGGCTTTTACTCTGTCCTTCTCCCTCTTCTTCACTACCTGCTGCTCTGACTGGCTGGCAGCACTTACTGCAGAAAGGCTATACAAAGGCAGGGATGTTTAACATACTGATATTGAAAACAAAAAAATAGTTAGTAGCGTATGGAATTATTTACTCTGTAGAAGCAAGGGATTGACTGCTGGCTAGCTATCCCATCTGTGTAACTTGCAATTTCATTGTTTGTCAAATTCAACACAAACCATACATTTTGACTTGTATATACCAATAGAGGAGGAGGTTATATGCTTTAAAATGATAAAAATCTTATGTATCAACTTTTAAAATTGAGCCCAGTAGAGCTATGTAATGAAGATACTTTAGCTACCCAAACGCTGCAAACTAAGTTCTGCTGTCGATTACATAATTTAAATTAAAATTATAATAAACTAATTAAAATTGTGAGATTCCGGCAATATAACTGTTCATGCAAAAAAACATTCTGTAATGTAATAATAGTGATCATAGGAAGCCATTATTTATCACACATTTTTTTGCCTCCTTTGTAGACCACACTGGAGAGAAATCACCCAAATGGCCCTGATCAAAAGCTTACATACCCTTGAATGTTTGGCCTTGTTACAGACACACAAGGTGACACACACAGGATAAAATGGCAACTACAGGTTAATTTTCCACACCTGTGGAATTTTAAATTGAAATTATTGTCTGTGTATCAATAGTCAATGAGTTTGTAAGCTCTCATGTGGATGTACTGAGCAGGCTAGATACTGAGCCATGGGGAGATGAAAAGAACCAACAAAAGACCTGCGTAACAAGGTACTGGAACTGCATACATTTGGAAATGGATATAAAAAGATATCCAAAGCCTTGCAAATGCCAGTCAGTACTTTTCATTCACTTATTAAAGGACAACTCCGGCGCAAAATGAACCTAGGTGTCAATAACACATGGGTACCGAGTCGACCATTCTAAAGGGTATGTTGACATGCTAATCGAATGTGGCCAGTTTTAGTGAGAACTGATAATTACCTTACAACGCTAGTTGTGAGGGCATATTTTAAGTCAAAATAAATCAATACTTTATATGATTATGAGCATATTGGAGCCAAACTTTCTTGTGCTTTTCGGTCAGTAGTGGTGTTCGTCTTGGAGTTCTGGCATGGAACCCTTCTGCATTAAGTACACACCTTATGCTCACTGAAACCTCAGTGCCTGTTGCCACCACGTCTTGCTGTAGGTCTTTTGCAGTCACTCGAGCGTTTTTCACAAACTGCCATCTCAGAAATCTGGGTGCAGCTGTTGATAGCTTCTTTTTTCTACCCCTTCCAGGTAGTGAAACCACCATTCCCTTAACGTTGAACTTGCAAACTAAGATTCCAATGTTGTCTCTGGGAACATTCAGTGCCTTTGCTATCTTTTTGTATACTATTCCTTGTTTTTGAAGGGATGATCTCTTCTCTTAACTTTTTGGCCCACTATTTTATCAGTCAAATGTGACATTCAACAATCCCGAGGCCAGTTCAGGTATTTCATGTGTTCCAGTTCAAGCACACCTGATGCAACTAATGCCCTTCATTAGGTGCATAAGGTGGGCTTGAGACAACACCTGTCTTGCATGTTTGTGCTGTTGTGAGGGATTCTATTTAACGAGTTGAATAATTTTGACACTGGAGAAGTCTTTATGAGTTACATTTTCAGTTGGGTTTGGGGAAACCACTTAAAGCATTCATTGTGTTGAGCAATTTCCATTATTTTGTTTGATTTATTCATTGCAAACACCTGACAGTCTGTAAATGTTGACAATAAACCCGATTTGCAATGGGTGTTGAATATTTGGATAACGTCTGTAGCAATAAATGTGTCTATAAACAATATTAACATCAGTTTTCCATGCTGACCATCAATGCTTGTATATAATTATTGAGGTTGAATCCATGGTTCTGCTACTACTGTAACCATTCATGGTCTGCAGCTACAGCTACTGCAACAGCTACAGCTACAGCTACAGCTACAGCTACAGCTACAGCTACAGCTACTGCTACTGCTACAGCTACAGCTACTGCTACTGCTACTGCTACAGCTACAGCTACAGCTACTGCTACTGCTACTGCTACTGCTACTGCTACTGCTACAGCTACAGCTACTGCTACTGCTACTGCTACTGCTACAGCTACTGCTACTGCTACTGCTACAGCTACAGCTACTGCTACTGCTACTGCTACTGCTACTGCTACTGCTACTGCTACTGCTACAGCTACAGCTACAGCTACAGCTACAGCTACTGCTACTGCTACTGCTACAGCTACAGCTACAACATTAGTGTCGAACACCGGTTTGTTTTTTCAACTTAGTTGTCATGGTTTTTCAATCCTGTTTTTCCATAGATCCCAGCACCAACATTTTTTTTAAATGTCACCTTTGCAGAAAAAAGCAGAAGACAATGTCAGATATGACCATATGACCATTTGTAAACCCACCCACCCATTGTTTTTTTGGCCAGTACCAGCTATTGAGCGAGCCGAAAAACACTAGGTTCTAGTTCAAATAAACCCAATATTAAATGTTAAAAGTGACAGAACCCTGATTCTCACAGTGTGAACCAGTAGTGAAAAAACATAGTTCTATATATTGCATTTCTATTGAAAGACAATGAAAGAATTTTACGTACGCCAAATAAACAACTTTGACAGGAGTGGTGGGAGTGAATGTTGACCACAGTGTCAAAAGTAAACAAGGGGCCTCTTTCTACAGCTCAAGGCTGCTGTTTTTGTGTGTATGTCATTGGAAATTGATAGAGAAATTCCGAAGGAAGCATCCGTATCGATCGGGCACTAATTACACCTCTCGCCAGCTCACTGAAGAAAAGCCTCCGTTGTGGCAGGCCAGTGCAGCTCAAAGCCAACCATCATCTGTGCAATTAACACTGAGCTGTGTTCACAATGGACTGAATGAGACGTCTTAGCAGCCGCCGTTTGTGAGTGGTTGCGGCAGAAGCACAGGAATCAGGGATATCTCAGTAATGCCAGTTTGTTTGCAGAAGGTCATTGTTATTTCTTTTATTTACTCACCTCATTTTTGTGAAAAGGTGTGGGGGGGGTGATGTTGGGAGAGTTGTCTAAAAAGCACAACCTGTTGCCTTAAACTCATCCCGACTGCACAAGTTCTCAGTGGGTGCTCAGACATTAAATCACTGACAACGGTTAACTGCTTTTTGGACTAAGCCATTACAGCCTGCCTGGGCAAACGTTTTATTAACACATGTAGAGCACTGCAATAAAAAAAGCATTATATGTAAAGGGTCTCTCTTTGGAAATACAATGTCATGTCTATTAAACTTCTCATGTTGCTGTGTAGCTAATTGCTGCAGCTGCTATGGTTTTTCAGGCTGTATTGCTCTGACTCTGCCCCTCGCTATATCCACAAGTGCTTTTCTGTGGAGAATGAAGATCCATTCACTGGTGAAACAGCACCAGGCCTGTCTTTTACATTTGACAGATTTATCTCGTTAGGACGTGCGTCCTCGACCATATGTGACAAACAGTCAGTAGTGCGGATGGAGGGACGCTGGAGGAAGTTGGGAGTAGTTGGACGTTGGTGATTTCACTTTTTTTGGGGGGGTCTAGTGTGCCCCTCAGGTGGAGTTTTGTAAATCCGATTAATTCTGAAGCCTGATTATGGTAGAAAGAATTCGAAATTACTGTGACCCAGATGATGTAGTCCATATGCCCACCCTGCTGCTATCCAAGAGCCACAGTACGTCTGTCTGTCTGTTGGACTCTACGCAACAAGTAAGGTGGGGGGGGTAGTGCTCCCTCTCAGACCAATGCTGCGCTGCTGGGAAGAGAACAGGCGGGATCAATATCGGTCACTGGCTATTGATTGGGTGCTTATTGATCAGGATGGGCGGTCGAGGCCCAGTGGGGGCAAGGAAAGTCGGCTGATCCTCATCCCCGCAATTGTTTAGGGTCACTGACAAATTCAATTGCCTATCAGAGACCGATCATGGGAACAAACCTCTGCTGTCAATACATGGGGACGTGCTATTGTAGTTGTCGCTCAGAATTATCCCCGCTTTGAGATTTGGTCAGTAGGCCAGGCCAAGGGGCCAGGAGCCAGAGAGGAGAACCATGCTTTGATAGTGGAGGCCATGCCTAGCAGCCATTCTCATGGACCCAACTGATTGTCAGAAGTGCTGATCCAGTCAGGACTGTTTTGAACATGTAAGTCACAGAAGTCTGCAATGTGGACAACATGTAGGGGTCAAACCTCTTATTGTAAACTCAGGGGTTTGAATTTTGTAGGTTCAAGCAGAGTTGTAATAACAGCTGTGACTTCCCTGAGCGGTAGTATAACATCTCCTGAGTCCAGGCAGGGCAAGCAATCAAACCTAGATTGTTAAAAACACCCACCAGATTGACCTCTCCATACTGTGCCTCTATTTCCTCACCAATACTCTCCTTTTTAATTCTTTGATTGACCAAATTGGAAGAAGTAGATCTTTTCATTGCAGGTAGCAAGTTTTCAGTAAGAATTTGGCAGTATGAAGCTAGGGACATGGACAGAACATTTTAAATTATTTGAGTTATGTATGAACAGATGTGGCCAGATGTATTAGTACATTTCTACTTAAAAAAATAAAAAACTTTGGTATTAACCATTCTTTGATACACATTCAATAGATCAGAAACTTTGCTTATGATTTATGACTTAACATACAGGTCATTCTCAAGAAATTAGCATATTTTGATAAAGTTCATTATTTTCCATAATGTAATGATAAAAATTAAACTTTCATATATTTTAGATTCATTGCACACCAACTGAAATATTTCAGGTCATTTATTGTTTTAATACTGATGATTTTGGCATACAGCTCATGAAAACCCAAAATTCATATCTCAAAGAATTAGCATATTTCATCTGACCAATAAAATAAGTGTTTGCAATACAAAAAAAGAAAGAAAAAGTCAACCTTCAAATAATTATGTTCAGTTATGCACTCAATACTTGGTTGGGAATCCTTTTGCAGAAATGACTGCTTCAATGCGGCGTGGCATGGAGGCAATCAACCTGTGGCACTGCTGAGGTGTGATGGAGGCCCAGGATGCTTCGACAGCAGCCTTAAGCTCATCCAGAGTGTTGGGTCTTGCGTCTCTCAACTTCCTCTTCACAATATCCCACAGATTCTCTACGGGGTTCAGGTCAGGAGAGTTGGCAGGCCAATTGAGCATAGTAATAACATGGTCAGTAAACCATTTACCAGTGGTTTTGGCACTGTGAGCAGGTGGCAGGTCGTGCTGAAAAATGAAATCTTCATCTCCATGAAGCTTTTCAGCAGATGGAAGCATGAAATGCTCCAACATCTCCTGATAGCTAGCTGCATTGACCCTGCCCTTGATAAAACACAATGGACCAACACCAGCAGCTGACATGGCACCCCAGACCATCACTGACTGTGGGTACTTGACACTGGACTTCAGGCATTTTGGCATTTCCTTCTCCCCAGTCTTCCTCCAGACTCTGGCACCTTGATTTTTTTTTTTTGTTGTGCTGCTTCTCTGTAGCCCAGGTCAGGCGCTTCTGCCGCTGTTTCTGGTTCAAAAGTGGATTGACCTGGGGAATGCGGCACCTGTAGCCCATTTCCTGCACACGCCTGTGCACAGTGGCTCTGGATGTTTGTACATCAGACTCAGTCCACTGCTTCCGCAGGTCATCCAAGGTCTGGAATCGGTCCTTCTCCACAATCTTCCTCAGAGTCCGGTCACCTCTTGTCGTTGTGCAGCGTTTTTTGCCACACATTTTCCTTCCCACAGACTTCCCACTGAGGTGCCTTGATACAGCACTCTGGGAACAGCCTATTTTTTCAGAAATTTCTTTCTATGTCTTACCCTCTTGCTTGAGGGTGTCAATGATGGCCTTCTGGACAGTAGTCAGGTCGGATGTCTTACCCATGATTGCGGTTTTGAGTAATGAAACAGGCTGGGAGTTTTTAAAAGCCTCAGGAATGTTTTGCAGGTGTTTAGAGTTAATTTGTTGATTCAGATGATTAGGTTAATAGCTCGTTTAGAGACCCTTTTCACGATATGCTAATTCTTTGAGATGAATCTAAAATATATGAAAGTTTAATTTTTATCATTACATTATGGAAAATAATGAACTTTTATCACAATATGCAAATTTCTTGAGAAGGACCTGTAGTACTTTAAATACAACCCCAACTCTGGAAAAAGTAAAAAAAGAAAAAATATATAATACTCATCTGGGATATCAAGGAAATTGGTTTTAGAGCTTTATAAGCGAGTTTCTGAAAGAGGAACTAGTGAAATTCTACACCCCTATTTGTTGCCTCATCACCAACCCTTTTTCACACAAATTAAGATAGACCCATTCACAAAACTCAACCATGTGTTACAAACACACAAAATGGCACAGAATACTAATAAACCCCATGACACATCAAACACAGAGTCACCTTACACACTGCCAGGAAGAGAGAGTGGAACAAACTGGCACAATTTATACAGAGGAAAGGCATGATGGGATAACATGTTGATTGGAACCAGGTGACCCAGATTATGGAAGGGAGGAGTCATGGTGATTTGGCCTGATTTGAGTCACCTGTGGGGAATAGACAAACTGAAAAGGACAAACACACAGAACAGGACAGAAACACAGCGCAGAGAACACTAGCACAGACCAGGGCACACAAACATTGATACACTTAGACTGGAGGATGTAACAACAGGTCCCGGGTTACAGGACCCGTTAGCAGAGATTACCTGTACTGTAAAACAGGATAAATAGAGGAGTGAAACGTGCTTGTTAGTCAGGTCGCTCTTGTCAGAATTTATTACAAAAATAACAATTACAATTAGATATATTCTTTTGTCAATCGCAAGTGTAAAATATACCTAAAATATTAAGCAAGATAACACATCTTTGTGTGATATACTGAATATCAAAAACATTTTACTATTATTTTGGACACTTAAATCAAAGTTGCGCTTTATCTGTCGCTCCCCCTGTACGTCACTCACACTGGGTTTCTCCTCATCTAAATATAGAGGAACTCTCTCTCTCGATTTCATGGCCGGGCCAGTCTGCCTCTGGCCATAGTGTTACCAACTTCATATTGGGACAATGGTAAAAATAAGAGGATCTTACCACTTATTCCAACCTGTACATACAATAAAATGATCAAACATTAAAACAACATACTGGAGCTTTAAACAATATAAATACAAGAGTTACATTATCTACTCTACACAAAGTAGGTTTCTATGCTAGCTAGCTAAAGAAGCACGTGCGTGGTCAGCGTCTATAATACTGCGAATGGCAGAACAGAAACGTTTCATTCAGTAAAATGTACATGGTAAATTATCAATAACAACTGTGGCTATGATGTGATTGACATTGACTGTGCCAGTGAAAGTGTGTACCGTAATGTAGAGCGTAGGCAGCATTGCCAATCTCAGCTAACGTCACCGCCAGATACCGTCTCTTGTCTAAAATCGTCTTACCCGCAACTATGATGGCTGCGCCCGTAACGGCAAACTTGATGACTCAAATCAGATCTTCACAAACCAATGGGTGACCTCACACTTGTTATGTCCAGTACTATATTCGGTCTATGATTACAACAGAAAATGTTGGAGGACCAATTGAAGATATTGATTAGAAGTAGCATAGACTGTTATGAACAAGAATGTGCCCACATATTAGATGTGCATCACACATGGAAACACAACTCTGACAGACCGTAATGATGCGGAGCTGAGCGCTAAAGATGTGGTCAATCAAAAAAGGGCATAGTTGGTTAAGTGTAGCAAGAAAAATTTTCCCCCATTCAAATATTTTACATTTCTTCAGCTCCACAACTCTACTTCATTACTGTAACTAATGCGACGATGACCACAGTGGAATTCAATTACGCAGAGCACTCTTTTAATGAATGAACATACAGGGAGCAAATAGTAGTCAGACAGACAGAGTTCCATAAATGAGTGTCAATAACAAAGGTACATTACCAATGTCCAGATGGCGAAATCCAAAAGGCAGGCAGGATATGGTACACAGAATTTCAAAGGCTAAATTACAGAAGGGCAATATCAAAAACGGAATCCACGGGTAGAAAAAGGTCAATACACTAATAAAGAGACCATTTACAGTACTGCTTAGTATGTCGTAGCATGATGCAAACAATACCTCACAAAGACCACATCAAACGGACTGAACTAAATACTAAACATTGAACAAGTAACAGGTGTTCAGAATTCCGGTTATTGGGACCTGGGGAGTGGGGTGTGTTCAGTGTGTGTAAGAACGTTGTGTTCCGTTGTTGTCCGGCGGTGAAATCTGAGAGCTGATGGGAGTATGGCGAGTGGATCTTACAGTTGCCTTATTTTGCAATTCATAATGCGCCACAAAATCTCAATCGGAGACAGGTCAGGACTGTAGGCAGGCCATGCTAGCACCCGCACTCTCTGCTTACGTAACCGTGTGTTTGTAATCTGGGCAGAATGTGGTTTGGCATTGTCCTCCTGGAAAATGCAGGGAAGTCCCTGGAACAGACGACATCTGGATGGCAACATATATTGCTCCGATATGTGTACGTATCTTTCTGCATTAATGGTGACCTCACAGATGTGCAAGTTACCGATGTCATGGGCACTGATGCTTACCATGAGAGATGCTGGCTTTTGGACCTGACACAGATAACAGCTTTGATGTTCCGATTCCTTATTTGCCCAGGGAACAAAACAGACTCGTCAGACCACAAAACAAAACATGATTCCACTGTGCTACTGTCCATCTCAGATGAGACAAAGCTCAGAGAAGTCGGTGGCACTTCTCAACAGTGTTTTATATTGCTTCAGTTTTGCATTGTAATGCCTTAACCTTCATCTGTGGATACAGCGGCAAATGGTGTTGACTGACATAGGTTTACCAAAGTATTCCCAAGTCAGAATATACTTTACAGACTCATGACGGTTTATAAGACAGTAGCGTGTGAGAGATCGGAGATCACACGCATTCAGGCGTGTTTTTTGTCCTTGCCCTTTACGCACTGAGATTTGATTGGATTCCTTGACTCTTTTATTAAACTTCGCACCGTATAATGTGAAATACCCAAAATCTTACTAACATCTCTTGCGGGAATGTTGTTATCAAAGTGTTGGATTATTCGCTGACACATCTGTCAAGACAAGACAAGATGGCAACAGTGTGTTTGTCTGCATGCCATCTCATTTGTCTATTTCATTGCTGTCTGCTAGATGCAGTCAATACCTTGTTTTTGCATTCGTCATCATAATAACCATGGAATATTACTTCATCTTTGACTCGTCGTTCTCTGGATTTAGTTATTCCTGTCATGTGCTCATTACATCAGACATGACTTGCTCACCTGTGTTACCTGCTCCTGCATTACCACGTCTACTAGGCAGGGGAATCAACCAGTCAAACATTCAACCTCTTCAGTATGTTGGTCGGCTTCAGGCTCCGTAAACGCACTCCCACCTAACATTGGCTTTAGTGAACGCCAGATCAGCGTCGAATAAGACATTCATTTAAAATGACTTTTTCACCAACCATGTCCTGGATTTTCTATTCCTGACAGAGACGTGGGCTATGGTCGGTAAGTCTACAATGTTCAGGGGAACTCTGTCCACCTGGCTGGGAAAGGTGGCGGTGTGGCTGTGTTCTTTAAGAGCTTGTATAAACTCCAAACAATTTCTGTTGGCTTATACTCATCATTCAAACTGCAGTGTGTTTCGATTCCGAGTCTGCTTCCACAACAACTTTATTTGTGCTGGTCTACAGACCTACTAAGAGAAACACATATTTTTTTGCAGAATTCTTAGAATTCTTATACCTGGTGGTCTCACTGTATGCTGCTGTTGGGGGATTTTAATATTCATGTGTGTTGTCCTGGTAAACCTTTGGTGTCAGAGTTTAATAATGTTTTGTGGTTTTACTCGGCACAATGTTGGTGCTACACACGTTCTTGGTCACACACTTGACCTGATTATGTCTTATGGTTTCCCCATTGAAAGCATTGAAATTAAGGATGCAAGTTTGTTTTTAATATTTGCCCATTGTTTTTAATATTTTTACACTTGTCTTGATCTACTGCTAGGTATGCTCATATAATCTAAATATGAAATAAATAGCATTCAAAACAAAATGAATATGTCTCATGTTTTGAAATCAAGTTATGTTATAAAAGATTTGCTTTGTTGTGCATTAGAACCATACTGGGTATTTAGTCATATTACAAAATAATTTATTGAGGCCAGACATATGAAATATTTACAATATGTATAAACTAAACTATTTACTGCTCACTGCCAATATCAGCCGTTCCTGCATGTTGAATGAATGTTGAATGAGTCCGAGCGGGAGTTAATATCATATCACGTGACACCAAGCGACAGCAGCAAGCAGGCTCCTGATCAGTTAACGTGGCGCTGATGTGATTGACAATTTACAATTGCTGTTTGGAGGGTGGAGTGGCAGCCAGAATGTGCCAGTGTACCCAGCTCAACTGGAAGTGAAGTCAATGTACATTGTACATGTACCAAAAGTACAGCTTTTTGGTAAATAAGAACAAGTCAATGTTTACAGAAATTGTAGTTAGGAAAAAACACCCATTAACCCAGAGAGAATTAGAGCTTGTTCTTAAATACAAGTCCATGTACATTTACAGATCACACCTCTTTGTTTTTATGAAAATGTTCTGTACTGTCCCAATTTTTTCAGAATTTAGGTTGTAATAAACCTAATAAAAATGGCACAGACAAATATATTGGGACTCTTAAACTAATATTTCATTGCACAGCACTGTCTGTAGTTCTGAATGGGATTTCTACCCAAGTGGTAGTTTGGCCCACTCTTCTTATGCAAACTGCTCTATATTTCTCTCAGGTTTAATGGGTGCTTTGTCCTAACTACCATTTCATCTATTTAGACAAATGTCCTTTAAAATATACGTCCTTAATAACCTTCACTTACATCTCTTAAAAAATTGTTACCATTTCAAGAAGCAAACAGACAGCAGCTGAAAGCTAACATTGTTTCAGCTATGGCTCCCTTTTCTGTGGTGCTGGATGGTGTCTGAGCCGCTGTTGATGAACAAGCTTGCCACCTCAAAGATTTTGAAAACCACCTTTCAGACTACAATGACAGAATAGTGGACCTGGCGGTTGCACGCTCGGAGACCCAAAATTGAATGTTGGTGGATAAAACTCGACAATCTCGAAAAAAAAGGTTCCACAACTTTCAAGATAAGGGGATGACCATGAGATGGAGAAACATAGAACAGTTTTACTTCTGTGGAAAAAAGTTATTTATATTCCCGGACTTTAGCACTGTGGCAAAGAAGAGAGCAAAGTTCTTCAGTGTGAAACATAACAACGCAAAAAATGTGACGTTTCCCCTTGCTTCCCAGCGTGCCTTCACGTGGAACATGACGGTAAGAAGAGTCAGTTTGACTCGCCTGAGGATGCCCAGAGGTGGTTTGAACAGCACTTCAGTGAACCATGACTCTTGAAAGACATGCTCTTGCCCATTCACTACTTAGCCTAGCTTGCCTTTTCAAGTTGGACTGTATTAGGGCTGTATCAAGCACTCTTAGCCCATTTCCTACTATAGACACTACACTATTTACTTGTTGGTGAATGTTATTTGACTTTGCCAAAGCGCCAGATATAGTTGATATTCTTACTTTCTGTATTAGTGGGCCTTCTTTGTTTTGGAACGTTACTCCTGGTCTAAGGCAATATTGACTGATTACATTTTTTTTTCCTGACTGTGAATTTCAGGATTATAATGGATGGAATCATTTATGATGTTTTCATACTATCATGTTTAATTTTTGATTGTCTAATACATCTTTTATGTTCCTTGGAAGCAAGTTGCTGTTTATGAGACCTTGGCTTTGGTCCACTGTTTAGTTTTTATGTTATTTATTTTCTATATTGATTATATTTAGTATTTCATATGTAGTTATGATGGTTAATGATTCTGCATCGCCAGATTTTTTTCTCACAAACATTTCTTCTTTTTTTAAATGGCTAACAGTCCGGTTGTTAAATGGCTAACAAAAGTTGATCACTATACACCGCATTCCAAATTAATATGCAAATTATATTTTACAATGATTTTCCTAAATAGTCGATGCAAATGGCCGTCATTCTCATTTCAACACCAAAGCCAGGGGTGTGGCAATTTTGGTCAGTAAAAGAACATTTCTCCACCAATGTCATGTCTGACATGTCATGTCTAATTATATCTTGCACCCTTTGGCATACCACTGTAGTGTTGGTCAATGTCTATGCTCCCAATTTTGCTAAAGTGCATACTCTCACCTGTAGGAGACTCAAATCTCTTCTCTTATCCGATACTAACTTCTGTACCTGTATTACTACCTCCAATTTTCACGGTACTCCATAGTGAATAGAATACAGGCAGGCGCGAAGGAGATACAATAATAATAATAAGGTATTATAAGGAAATCCATACAGTAACACGTAACGGAAAACATTGACCGACAGGGACAAGGCGGAAACATGACACCACGTAATGCACGAAAAAACACAAGGGGGAACCAAACACAAGAACACACATGGGGCAGCAACCTTAACACTAAAACACAGGACAAACACAGGAGAGATATCTAAACAAGAACACACAGGGCAGTAACTCAAAAGGAACATATGTGACAGGAAACAGACTACTAAACCACTGTGTATAAATCACTGAAAACACTAAGAACAAAATACATGCACACTGAGAACAAGACACATAAGGGAAAAACAAAACAAAACCGAGTCCCCTCACAGCCCCTCAAGGGCTTGACATTACACCACTACTAACAGGGTGACAAGGCGAGCCGTCTATTGGCACCAATTAAATTGCTGTGCTGCCACTCGTCTGATTCCAAATATATAAAATTTGTCTAATTTTTAAATTTTAATCCCAGATGGGATAAATAACACATTTAAATCTTTCAATTCTACACATCTGAATTCCCAGCAGACACCGCTTACATGAGTCAGATCATGGATATGTTAGACTCTGTTAGACACTGATGCTTCTGATATTGCAGATGACCTTGACTCCCCTCTCCAGCTTGAATAGGTGGTTGAGTCCATAAATTTAATGCAAAGCAGAAAGCTCTAGCCTGGAAAAATCCAGACCCAAATCCTGAACGATTTAGGTTCTGGGATCGAGTAATTTAAATGACTCAACTCGAGGGGCGGCACCAAGCGTGCATTTGAAAATCTCACTGTACCCAATTGGATAACACTACAACCAATCACCAGTGGGTTTCCACAAACCCTATGGCGGAGCTAACTGGTAGATTAAACCCTTGCCGTATCCGGTATGCAAAACAGCAAAATCGTCCTTAAAAAGTAACGATTCGAGCGCCGTCTTCTGTTCCTCTTTTAGATAAAAAGCCAAGTCTAACTCGTTCATTGTAGCGGCCAAAGCAGTTTCAAACAACTGGTGTAGATCCATAGCGATCTTACAATGTTTAGTAATGACTTGAGGTCGCACTCGCAGAGCTTTCGTCATCTGTTTAACACGCCTCTGGCCCGCCTATATCAGATACACCAATGTGATTGGTGCAGCTCGGCTACAAGGGCATAGTTAATGAGCATTTCTCGGTGCCAGATTGACTTGCTGAGCAAATTCAAATTGTGCTCTCGCGAGAACTCTGGATTTCCAGGGTAGAAAAGCTCCAGGTCCACATGGGGTTCCAAATAAATTTAGGAAATTCTAATCCCAGTTACTCTTGTCTGTGTATAATGAGTCACTGGCTTCTGGTATGCTCCCCCCAACCACATCACAAGCTTCTATAGCACAAGAAGGGGAATGTCCTTCATTCAGGCCCCTTAGCATAATGCTGATGTAAAGGGGCTTGCAACGTTGCTAGCAAGGCGTCTGGAGGCTGTACTCCCAGCAGTCATCTCAGAGAAACAGACAGGTTTTATTTAGGGTAAACATTCATTTTATAATATTCAAACCTTGCTCATCATCTAATCCAAATGGTTTTCAAACTCCCAAGTAAAAAAAAAGTATATTTAAATGTACTTGAAATGTATTTTATTTATCCTAAATATACTTCTAATATATTATTTTGGTATGTATATTTTGAAAGTATACTTCAAATATACTTAAATATATTAAATAGATACTTATGGTTAAACATAAGTATACTAGAAGTATAATACTGGAGTATAATTTAAATATACTTTTT
>JACXGM010000408.1:11042-25547 GCA_016801145.1 Umbra pygmaea | reverse complement strand
TCCCCTGAACTTGTGATCTTCCTGGACTCAGAGAAGGCCTATGGATTTGCTAAAAAATTTAGCTCATGGGTCAGCCTTTTGTATTAATCTCTACAGGCCAGTGTCTGTACCAATGACATTTGCTCTGACTACTTATCCCTGGAACACGGGACCAGGCAGGGTTGCCCTCTGTCCCCCCTGCATTTCAATCTTGCCATTGAACACCTTTCTGTGGCTTTGCGGGCCTCAACCTCTTTCCAAGGTGTTTCAGGGTAGGGTGTTGAACATAGGTTGTCATTGTAAGGTGAGGACTTGTTGCTCTATGTACATAACCCTGCAACATCTTTACCATCTATCCTCTCCATTTTGGAGAACTTTTGTTATTTTTCTATTTCCCTTTCATCTTAGTCACTCTGGCTTTAAGTACCTTGGAGTAAACATGACTCGTTCATTGCCTGCTCTCTTCTCAGTTAACTTTGCCACCCTCCTTACACAGATGAAGGCCAATTTCCAGAGGTGGGGTAACTTACCACTGTCACTTATATAAAAGATCAATGTGGTCAAAATGTATATTTTGCCCAAATTCATGCATCTCTTTCAATCTATCTTGTTGTTTTTGCCCATGTCTTTCTAAAGTCTGTATTGGCTGTGTGGAGGAAGGAGTCAGACTGTAGGACTTTACGTTTTTCCTTTTTAATGACGAACGGTGCAACATACAATAAGCCTTAACTGTCCACTTAAATTTATGGGCAACAGTAATGCACCCAATAAAGTACCTCTAGAAACACACAGGAGAAGGTACTCAAATTACATATAATTCACAAGCCTTGTAACTGCTGTAGATAAATGTCTGTTGCTCATCCCTAAGAGGACAGTCCTTAGATATTGATAGCAACACACACAGTAGTATGGAATGTAAGCTCACACAGGCATTATGCAGCAATGAGAGATGGCTTTACATAAGTAATCCTCAGAAACTGAGAGAACATTTGAACACATAATACATTGCACATACAACAAACAATAACTCACAATCACCATGAGTTCTCCCTGTCCTTAAATAAGCCCCATGGTGCCTTATCACAGCCAGGTGACTCCTGTTCCGTGGTGATTGGGGTGGTAATGGGACGGTGATGTCAATAGGTGACGCCGACAATCGGATCCTGGATGCACCAGTAGGGGGAGCTCCAGGACTGGGAGTGATGACGTCAATCAATCAGGTTGTTGCTTCATTCATTTGGGGAGGAAAGGTACCCAAGATCAGTAGATCACTACAGAGATGCAAATTCAATTGGGGGCTTGCACTTCCCAATTTTTTCATTGGTGCTGGTGCGTCATGAAGGTGGAAACAAGTGTGTAGTTGCAATAGTAATATTTAATGAGTACTTACAGAGAACAACAAAAATAGCATCAGTAGGCAACATACAACGATTGAAGAACACAGGAACAATGACCAACAAACTCATGTCAGTCTGGCTGGTATATACTGTATACTCTACGTATTTAGACTAATGTGTCCTAATCAATCTGACAGAGATCAGCTGTGTCTATCAGACCCTGTACAACACATAAACCCAGACAACACAATGTTGATCATGCTTGGATATTGCCTTCTTTCTAATGTCCTCAGACAACTCTCAGATTTTCCCGACCGTTTCTACATTGTGATAAGCACAGATAAGAGGGAGGAGTAATTTAGCTAGCTAACTGATATTAATTGGGATGCTAACGAAAAACATTATAAAAACAAAATGTAATGTTACTTACCGGAAAAATGAACTGCCAACTCCTTTGAGTGTCTTGTCCTACAAACAAACGCCATAGCCACGCCCTAAATGCCCCTTTGCTTTATCGCCGATTTTAAAGTCAACAAGACCATAATTAAAAAAATGAAAATCATGATAAATTGCAGAAGGCTTAAATCTAGCGATTGAGACCATTTACTCATTATGAAAATGTTTTTTTACTGAGGTAATAAATCAAGTGAGAAGTGTCTCTCATTCTCATAGATTATTAGAGAAAACAAGCTCTTTTGCAACCAGACATATTGCCCCAGCTTCAGATAGAATGCAGGTTTAAGGCACTTCTTTATTTCCGTCAATTTGTCAAACCAGATGCTCACCCTGTGGTACATTCAAAAAAAGAACTTAGGTAGCATTTTGGCGAGAGTTACGCTTTAACTTCATTTGCAAATATAAGTAATAAAAATCAAATATTTTTTATTTTTTTAACTATAATTACAAATAACAATTTGTAATACATCGCACCACATGATATTTGTTAAATTAAAAATATATTTTAATATTGAAAATCTTAGAAAATCAATAAATCTCTGCTAGAAATATTAGAATTGTATTGGCAACGTTTTGGTCCAATGACCTTCATCAGGCATAGTATTGAAAATCTTGAAATATGGTCTGTCCCTGAGTTCACTGTCCCCCGATGTTACTCTGATGAAAATCCTTCTGTACACGCGCCCTGACTGTTCCTTTAGTCACTTGACAATCAGGAAGTAGGATACATTTTTGGTGGGAAAGCAACTTCAAGGAGTAGAGTAAGTATGTCTTTAATAAACACTTTTTTCTATGTTTTAGAGTGGCTTACTAATGTGGTCAAGCATAACATGTCCTTCATGTTACTCTGATTTATATTGGAAACTGATATTTTTTGTGATTTTTAAGATATAGCTTAATAGCACAAAATCTTGTTGTGTAGTCATCATATGCTAGCCTGTTGTTCATTACATGAGTAAAAATGGCTGACTTTAGCATAATTCCCCCCCCCCCCGTGTTACTGTAATACTGTCCCCTCCCTTTAATCCTGGCTGTACATAAAATAGGGTGATTTATTAGAGGGTTAGTTTGTTGATCAGTGTATGGCATGTATTTTTATGTTTTTTTTACCATTACTTATATTATTAATTTTAAAAAATGATTAGTTTAAATTGTATGCATGTGTTTGTCAGGAAATGGCGCCATTGTCTGCAAAAGAAAAGCAGAGACGTTATAGGGCATAGAGAGGGAGAGGTGGAGAAGAGACAAAGAGAAAGGAAGGCAAAAGAAAGTGTCAGAACTCAGTGAAAGAAAAAGAAAAATGGTGATAAAAGAAGAGATTGCAGAGACAAAATGCCAGAGCCAGGATGACATTGCAATCCATATTAACTCCTCCAGGAAGTCCAGACAGTCCTCCAGTGCCAGAACCAGGGCCTTCAAGGTTTACCGGGACATCACATGCCTTTGTCAGGCAGACAGAGGTATGCTGGATTGTGCATGCTATGGGCTGAAAGAGGTAAGCATGGTAGGAGAGACAACCCCACATTGCTAAGAAGAACTGTCTTGACCTTATGTCATTACCAGGGAACACATTGGGCAGTGGTGCATTGTGAATTATGATGGCGATGCCTATCCAGGAGTTATTGAGAAAGATCTATAAAAGTAAAATGCATACAAAGAACGGCACAAATAAGATTTGCTGGCTGACTCTACGAGATGACATTAGCTGGTATAGAGAGGATGAGATTGTGTGCTTCATGAAAGAGCCACAACCTTTGAATAAGAGGTCCTTGCAACTGGAGAAGACGATGTGGAATTTCATCGAAAACACCTGGGTTGCTGGTCTGCTTAGGTTTGCTATGAAATAAATAAAAATGTTTATGATATTTCTTTAGAGTGCAATACATTTCATGATTGAGGGTGGGGTGGGGGTGAGGTAAATTATTTGACTTTCAAATATATTGTTGTTCAGGGGTTTCATGACCACCCATTTGTTCACTCCATTACCAACATTGTTACCTGTGTTTTTTTATATTCATGAAATAAATTCAACAAACATGAACTGTCAAAATCAAATGTCTTAAAAATGTGACCAAGTTCCCTAGAATTTCATATTTTCTTCTAAAACAATTGTGTCGACATTACCATCTAGTCTTAAACCAGAGTGTGTATTTTATATACATTGTGTGTTTATTTAGATTTTCTTATAATATATTTGCAGGGTCAAGGTGAGGGACACTTGAGCTCTCAGAAAATGTAAATATTATAATAACTGTCCATTAAAAACATTCATCAATAGAGGTAAAAATGTCCAGTAAAGTGGGGGGGACATGTGTGTATACACATGTGCAACAAATCTGATCAAAATTCTGATGTCATAACATCCTAAGCTGGCCCAATATATATTTCTCATTGTTGAACATGTCTTTCATCAGATGAAATGATAAAATCAATGAAAATGTGAATTTATTTTAGGCAAGGTTATCATCCTCAAATGGCACCATTTGCTAAGAATGACTCAGCTAGGGTATATAGCTAACTATTGTCATGGTAGATAGGTAAAAAAACTTGCACATGTAAACATGCAGTAGATGAGCTATTTTGAACATATGAATATTTTAAATGAATGGACAATTCATTATGATAATATTTATTTGTAAATTACAATTTTAAAGTTTTGGCATAATAACAAGTGTGAATTTTTCATGGATAACATTAGCATAATTTTGTTTAGAGAGTGGAGAGAAAGGAGAAAATAAAACCTGATGTACTGTAATTCTTTTGTGTCAGACTACACTGTTTTGAATATGTAGAAACACTTCCCCAAAAATATAACGTATAGCCCCAATTTGAGTTCAATATGGCAACTTTTGGATTAATATTTTGCAAAGTCACCGACGAGCTATAGAAAAAGGGTATGCACTGAGCATATTCCAAGGATAAGACTAATCAAGAATAGGTTAGATAATTCAACAACATGGCTAATGTTCTGCTAGAATAGCAGATAGTGAAAGGCAAAATATGCCTTTTATTTCAAAAGAACCAGTGGGCTGTACGCCTTCCCAAAGATTCTACTGTGTCTCACTGTGTGGCTAAGACAGATCTAGGAATCTTAATTAAAAGTGTGGACACTAATATGTAATATTAAAAGAAAATGTCAGCATAAGGGCTCTGCAAAGATTTCCACAAACATACATTTGTGATTTCATTGTAGCAGTCAGCACACATTACCGTAGGTGATAGGAAGTGGCTGTGCTCACACATACAACGTGTGGCCTCAGTACAACAACAATTGGACAACTCTCAAATCCTCTCCATGGACTAGCCTTCAGCCACAGCAGGTTTGGCTGAAGCCAGTGCTAATGGTTTCAATTGATACAGCTCTCAGCCAGCTGGGTTTCGTCAATCAGTCAAACCTGGGGATTGTGGTGGGGAGAGGTGGTCGACCTCATACCATTCAGTCTCAAATGTTGCATTTGATTGTAGAGATTGTATCACTCTTCACATTGTAGCACAATCCACAGAGCAACTTGGATAGTGATCTGACAGATGTTTCAGCCACAGAAATGGGGCATATTATTGTTAACCTTTATTTAATGATTTTACGATTTCCTTTCCATGCTGTGATTTTTTTAAATAAAAAATAAGCTCACTAATATGTGTATTGAAATAGCGATTATCATCTAACCAAATCCCCAGCTATCTATCTATATGTAGGGACGCGATCTAAAGCAGAACCATCAAGAGTAATAATGTTAAATTATCCAATCGTAGATTTTGGGATCTAGAAAACAGCTACTTAGAATTGAACACAAGCCTGAGGTCTACTAGAGCATTTAAAGCAAATCAAAATTAGTCTGCAGGAGGTTAAAGGCTTGACTGAGTGATGTGGCTGTTGCATAAAGTACTGTCAGAATAAAAATGAAATTTACGTTTTTGAACAGAGTTACAGATATAATTTATGTACAGAGTAAACAATAAAGGACCTAAAATGTGACCTTGTGGAACTCCTCTTTTAAGATAATAATTCAGCATGAATAGCCTGTGATCTATTGGCAAGTTAATTCTGAAACTTTGCACATGTGTCTATGGAAAACCCTAATAAGATCAGAGAGCAGCCCTGTGACCCTATTCCAACATCACTATTTAGAACATGCTCAGCCAATTTGTTACGAATTTGTTTAACAACTCCATGCATACTGGACATGTACTGTCACTATTCAAGATGACAGTCATTACCCTCTTGACCCAGACCTCTTTTAAAATGACAGGCCTATTTCCAAACTACAGATTTATCTAAGGCCCTATTTACACTACAATTGATTCCCGTTCATCTAGATTGGATTAACATATATGTAAATGCATCTTTGCCTTTACACCAGCTATCTGAAACTGTCGTTGCATCGGAGCCATGACGTGCAAGCCGACACAAATGCGCGTGCAGCCCTTGGTCAAATCCTTGATTCCAATGCCTCGGAAGGAGAAGTAAACCCACTCACTTATTTACCAGGAAAGAGAAAATTGCAGATGGCATTCAACAGTTGCTGGTGCTTTTTGTCAGACTGAAAGGATTATAGTTAAAAGGGAAAGATGAAACGCAGTCATACAGAGTTGCATACATAGAATATCTGCACATTTCAGTAGAGAACCAGGATCCATCCGCAGTCACACTGTACAGGCTCAAAGTCGTAGGCTAATGCTAATGCACGTTCACAACTAGCATTATTACTTACATCCACTCATCAGATATGGACTCAGGAACGTTCTGGATACTGGTGGGAAAACATTGTGGACAAGTTCACTGAAGTCGAATGGATCATCAACTTCAGAATGTCACCGCAGACTGAATTGCAGCCCTTACTTGAGTGCTGTGACACACATTTTATGGTAGCATGGCCCGTTAGGAAATGTGTTGCTATTGCAGTGTGGTGACTCCTACAGGTGCTATTTGTAGATGCATTGTGCACCAGTTTGTTGTCAGTAAGGCATTCGTCCGTTTGGCCCTTAAAAGTATGTTCTACAATCAAACTGAACAAGGACAAATAAATTGTGTTTCCCATTCGAGATGCACTGAGGGACACGGTCTGAGGATTCAGGCAACTTCCTAAAGGGTTTCCTCAACCTGCAGGTGCTATAGATGGATCCCACATCCCTGTCGTAAGCCCACCACTCGATAGTCACACAAACTACTTTAGTCGTAAGGGATGGCATTCAATCCTACAAGCCATCGTAGACCACTGCTCAAGGTATAAAAAATATATGTTTATAATTTAATATTTAAAACAAATGTTAACCAACCCTGGAATGTATTTAAAATGCTAGCAATGCCCTGATATCTATTATGTTGGTGACAATTGTCTATTGGTAAAATGTAATGCCAGTATCGTGTGAATGATTGCTGAAAAAAAAAGATATTCCAGGTTCACAGACATCAACGTGGGATGACCAGGAAGCGTGCCAGAATTCTAACGAACTCTAAGATTTTTCTTGATGCTGAAAGTGGGACTTAAGTCAAGGTATTTGACCTTTTTCATTTTTAAAGGCCTCTTCTCTCATTCTTCATGATAAATAATGACAAACTCATGTACTTAGGATGTACAACTCAAACCACTGCAAATTGTCACAATATTATATTCTCTTTTTCAGGACATGACTGAAGTAATACTATACATGGTGTTCAAGTCCTGTTAGCTATTCTGGGTGATCCAACATACCCACTGCTTCTGTGGTTGATGATGGCCTATCCAGACAACGGGCAACTGACACCTGAAGAAAATAACATCCAACTTAGCAGTGACAGGATAAAGGTTGAGGGTGCCTTCGGTATGCTGAAAGGAAGGGGGTGGCGCTTACTGAAACAGATTGATGTGCACATAAGCAAAGTGCCAAATAATGTGGTTGGCTGTTGTGTCCTTCACAATCTCTGTGAGATGAACAATAAAGCTAAGGAAGGGGCCCCATGTCCCGATGCACAGCCCATGTTCTGTTAAATTGTCAACAGCATATCAAATGAATGCTGAAACTAAGTTAGAACTTCCCCCTATTTATAAGTGTCCATGTACACACACAGCACAAATAAAAGTACTTGTGTACTTTGTCATCAAAACTGCTCTGCTGGACATCCTTCGCATAATGGCTGTCTGGCTTTTAACAAAAGACAGACATTCTCACTTGCACAGGCATTTTGCTCTACCTTTGTGTAAGGCATACATGTATATTGACTTTTCTATTGAACATTTAAACATGTAAAACATAACAGTTTGCCTGAGATGCCAAAACACTCTGCATAATATTGGCCATACAGTATAGCATATATATGGGGCTTTCAGCCAGCCATTCTTCCTTGGTGGACATTGCTGTTGGAAATATGCAGTCAGAGACAGTCAAAACTCAAATATATTTATTTTATAAGAAAATTGAGAGTACAAATACAAATAGTAAATTTTATACATGGTTCTGCCTAATTAGACACATTATTATGACTGTGCATAGGGGCATGCTGTGGAACTGATGCAAGTCAAAGCAGACCAACTTGTTCGGACAGTTCTGCAATCATGCCCCCGAATGCTGCAACTGTACGCATGCTGTTTGCATGTTGTTGAATGCCAATGTCTCATAGTTCCACTTATTGCCGGTGCAGTTTCCAGATCGAGCCGGCGACGCTCAATGTCACTCTCTATATCCTAAGATGTCAAACACTCTTCTTTCACATGATAATTATGGGCTATTGTTTGTAGAAGTTGAAGGGAAATAATTAATTTAATCCATTTCGGAATAAGGGTGTAACATAACAAAATGTGGAAAAAGTGAAGTGATAACATGTAACGAAAGATTTTGCTGTTGCCATACACTAGAAGGCTACTGCTAATGAAAAACGTAGCTGGCTTTTCTTCTTCTGAACACGGTGCCGATGCAAAACAGCCGGTATATTTCAATCCTCCTCGTTACTTATTTTCCAACCTTTTAAAATGATGTGCCATGTCAACCGCTATGCCAAATTGTTATTTTACATTGGACTAATATGGGCTAGGTGTAAGATTTAAGATGCCTCTGTTGAAACAATTTCAGCTGGTGCAACCATTGAAATGTTAGAAATGAGAAATTACATTCAAACTAGGCTACGTTTGAACTTACACACAGATGGTGCAACAGGCTGCTGGAGAAGATTGTAGCAATGCAATTTCACTCACACATTAGTGCTAACAAATGTACGAGACATGCCAGTCTGGCTTCAGGTCAATGCACAGTACTGAGACTGCCCTGGGGTTGGTTGTAAATGACCTGCTCATAGCTGCAGACTCAGGATCCCCCACCATCCTGGTTCTTTTCGACCTCAGTGCTACACAGTGGATCACACGTTCTACTAGAATGCTTAAGAGAACACATCTGTGGGACTGCTCGAAACGGGTTCACCTGCAAGCAGTATGTGACCATTGGTGAAGCAAAATCAGAAGAGACAATAATAACCTGTGGTGTCCCACAAGGGTCAGTGCTAGGACCTATTCTCTTCTTGATCTACATGCTTCCACTTGGCCAGATCTTTAGACAACACTGCGTCCAGTTCCACTGCTATGCAGATGACACACGTGAACATTAAAACCTGACACAACATCTGCTCTGCCAACTCTGTCCAATTGTCTGGATGCATTTTCCTCCCATGGACCAAATCTTTGGAACTCCCTTCCTGACAGCCTCAGGCCTTAATACAAACCTTTTTCAGCTGGCTTACTCTTTCTTTTAATCAAATTGATAAAATATACTGTATAAATACAGCATTTCTTTATGTATATATATAATAAAATAAACAATGCACTTTGAGATTATACTTCTACAGTGAGAAGTGTTTTACAAATGCAATAAATTATAATAATTATTTTAAAACACAGCATTATATTAATGGTACATTGTGTAGAATTCCGCAGATGAAAACAAAACTAATTTCTCTCTCACTGAGCAGCTTCCAAAAGCTGTAAATCAATAATTTCATGGTATAAAAAAATGAAAAAGGCCATTTGGATGAGACAATTCTATCCTAGAAAACTACATATTTTGCTGTTTGAACAAGAAGGGCAATGAGGACATGACGAGTTGTGCTTCCACAGTGTTGGGGAACGTGCACGCGGTGGTCTGTATTTAATATAATATAGATTTTAAACCGTGCTTTTATTTTTGATACAAAGAAATTGTAGGGACCCATTTGTAGGGATACATTATTATACATAAGTTTATTGGATTGTTAAAATATCAAGGAATAAAGTTTTACAGTGTTTGTTAACTGGTCAGCGGGAAAGAAAAACCAGTTCCATTGTTACGGCTCAGATTCTACCAGTAGTACATTAAACTCAAACACTCCTACTACAAATTTTCATCTCTTATGTGCATATTAGAAATCATTCATTTAATTTGATACATTTAGTGGGCTACGTTTGTATTATCCTTACAAAATAAATTTTTGCTATCTGATACAGAAACATTTTTACCATAAAATCATATCTATCTACTTGTAGAATTTATTTATCATTTTCCATATTTCCGATTGAACATGTTTGAACTACTGTAAATATAGTTGTGACATGGCACTGCCTTCAAATATGTGGATGTTGAATTTACGATGCAATATATTTCTGGGAATGTGTTACAATGTTTGTAAGGAGGACAAGGTTAGCAATGACGATTTGTCAGCCCTCCATTTTAATAGTGTTTGGTGTGTTCTCTGTTTCACCACAGACCAGCTGATTCTGCTTTCTCTGGACAAGATATCCTTAGCTGCTATTGGCTGCTAGCGTAATTGACTTTAACCTAAAGATGTAGGTGTTGACTTTTGTTATGTGGGGCTGGTTGTGATTTCGTTCCTGATTGTTAGTACTTTTATCTACGCATACTTGATGAACTGTGCGATGATTTTGCATCCACATGAGCTGATTTTCATTGAATCAATAGTGCTCTGGTGAACACGTGTATATAGCAACATAATTACTGATGCTGCTGCCATGAAGTCCAAGTGTCGCTTCCACTGTTGCTTCACTATATAGGGGAATAGGGTCTGCTCTGATGTGTGTCATACCCTAAGCTTTCCTACCAAAAGGCAGACAGGCAGGCAGAGATATTCTGGAATTAGCACAGAATTACGGTGACTTTGGGCACTTCGTTAACTAATTACATAAAACAGAAGCCCTGGTTTTTGCCCCCCTCTCGCCCTCCCTTTTTTCACACAGCAAAGCACCCCTTTACAACACCCACTGCCCTTCCCGCCGTGTGATTTTCATGAGGCTTGCACCCTTGTCAACAAGCGCGTATTTAATTAGTGTTGATTGTTGTTAGCATGTTCAATAGTTATTAATTAGACTGGGGAGGGGCCCTGGCTAGTCTTGATTGCATGCCTGGAGCTGTGTGACACATTGTGCTGTTTCACACTCCACAATGACACACGTGGTACACTACCAACGCTGTGACGAGAGCGGAGAGGACGGAAAGTGGAGACAAATAGGGGGAATGAATAGAGAGGGGGTGGTTTTAGGGGATTAGTGTGCCTAGCTGGGCTCTGCTAGACATTCTGCAGGACAACGGCATCACGGCTTCCATCAATCCCATTATTATTCAGGCAGGAGGTTTCCTGCCACTATCTTTAATATAGGCTCCCTAATCTGCATTCACCCAACTGATTGATGTTCAAAAATGTTTAACTACTGTAATTTTTGACTTTTTGGTTCACGTTTTGCATTTGAACTGTTCACAACCAATACACCTTATCTCCAGGACTTTAAAAGCATTGCTTTTGTGTCCTAATGTGGCACACATTATAGTTACCAGCCAGCCAACAATCTTCCATCTCCAGAGCAGTCTGTTCTCCATCTCCCTCCAGACGGCTCCCCTTCTTCCCTGCGTGCCCCCGTGCCCTTGTCTGGTAGTCCAGCGAGGGACCCTGTCTGACAGGACAGCCGTTCAGACGATGCTCCAGGTCCTCAGGATCCACACCTCTCCTTTGTTTCTTGGCTAATGACAGCGTTGATGGAAACGCCACGGTCCCCTGAGCACGCTAGCATGGGACGGCCTGAGAAGGGAAACCAGAATACAAGGCTTCTGTGCCGCTGCCACTGACTGTAGCCCCAGCTGCCCAGCAGGCTGGGTCAACACTCTCCATCTATCTGCCAAATCTAAGGTGCGACTGCACCGCATAAAATTCAGTTTCTCTCTGGGTGCTTGTTTATGAACACATGCGTGTTTATATGCATGCATGTGTGTGTGTGTGTGTGTGTGTGTGTACATGATGCGGCAGCACCACAGATGGAGATGACAGGGGCTAAAAATATCATTTTCCGTCTATGTGCCCCAGGAATTGTCTCGGGGTTCATTCTAAACTTCTGCAGTAGGGTGCATTTCCTGCTGTTCAGTTGAGCATATACCCTCATTCGGAGGCGGTGAGAAGCTCTGCCTATTAAAATGTAAATTCCCTCTCGGTGCAGAGGCAGCCACAGCAGCAGACCCAGACTGTGGAACTCAGTGGGGTAGGTGGCGGGGCGTTGGGGGGGTGAATGCAGGTTCTATATTCCTATATTTCATTCTTCCACTCCTGAGATGCCTGAGGTTGTTTGTAGAATGTGAAGCTTCCATTGGCAGTGGTGATTATAATGTCCTGATTCTCCGGTCTTTCACTCGGTGTTGTTGGTGATGTTGTTTCCTAAACGTTTCAGTAGGAGACACCTGGAAACGCCACACCTCAATGCCATACAAATTATTTTTCTTAGTTTATCTTCTAAATATTTGCAACTGCTCATTGTCAATGGGCTGCTGATATTGGAATTTATTTTATTTCCTTGTGTTTATTTCCAGTTGTTCAGCTGTCCACATTGTGTCATTGTGTATTTCATCACAGAGGAACAAGCGAAGCAAGAGGCCCAACTGAGCAGAAAATCTGTCCTCTCCGGCAGGTGGCGTTTTTTTCTCCCACTAACCACAGTTCTTTTGTTTAGAGGTCAATGAGAGAGTTTGGAAACGTATATAAGTAATAGGGCAGAGTTATTCAAATCATACTGCTATTCTGTTCAACCGTATTATTAAGTGAACACACTTTGTGTCTCACATCTAAATAACCCCAGATCAAAGGGTTGCAATGAAAAACAAAGTGGAACTGGCTTCAATGTCCAGGTTTGTTTATGAGGGTTATACCTGTTTGCTAAGTGACTGGTAATTGAACAAAACTTTCATAATGGATAGGATGTTACAAATGTTCATATATAAGTGGGACCCTGACATCCTGTGGAGTATTCCCTCTTGAAATCTGAATCATTGTCTATTGAATTACAAGCGTCTGTCAACAACACCACCATTAAAAACAGTATTGAAATCATGTAATGGATACACCAGTCAAAATGAAATAAAGCCCGGCTTGACAGTTCAGCCATCCTCATTGAAGACAACCATTCCCATTGTTGGAGCAGAGAGTTGACCATCTTAACATGATCTCTGACTAGATCTCTGGCAAGTTATCCATACATTTATAAATAGTATAATACATCAAAGCAGTCACTAGATGGAGCTGTGATCCTATTGGAACCCCAGAGAGAAATGTATTATTGTCTCTGGTGTGAGAGGAAAACTACATTATTGCCCTTTTCTACACATGAAAAACAAATAAGAATCCAGTGTGGACCTGGACATAATTTATTTTTAAACTTTATGTGTGTCTGTGGTTCTCTCTATTGTGTCTGTGGTTTTTCTCTCTAGTGTGTCTGTGGCTCTCTTTAATGTGTCGGTGGTTCTCCTCTTTAGTGTGTCTGTGGTTCTCTTTAATATGTTAGTGGTTCTCCTCTCAAGCGTGTCTGTGGTTCTCCTCTCTATTGTGTCTGTGGTTCTCCTCTCTGTCTGTGGTTCCCCTGTAGTGTGTGTGTGTATGCGTGTGCGTGTGCGTGTGCGTGTGCGTGTGTGTGTGTGTGTGTGTGTGTGTGTGTGTGTGTGTGTGTGTGTGTGTGTGTGTGTGTGTGTGTGTGTGTGTGGGGGGGGGGGGTTTCCACCCTATTTTGGCCATGTTTTGCAGCTGTAGTAGTTGGTTCTCATCTTTAGTGTGTTTGTGGTTCTCATCTCTACTTTGTCTGTGGTTTTCCTCTTTATTGTGTTTGATCTTCTTCTTTCGGGTGTGTCTGTGGTTCCCCTTTGGTATGTCTGTTGTTCTCCTCTCTAGTGTGTCTTTGTTTCTCTTCTCCAGTGTGTCTGTGGTTCTCCTCTCTAATGTGTCAGTGGTTCTCCTCTCCAGTGTCTGTCGTTCTTCTTTCTTATGTCTATGGTTATTCTCTCCAGTGTCTGTGGTTTTCCTCTTTGGTATGTCTCTGATTCTCCTCTCCAGTGTGTCGGTTTTTTCCTCTCCAGTGTGTCTGTTGTTCTCTACAATTTGTATGGAGTTGTCCAGTGTGTCTGTGGTTCTCCTCTGTGTCAGTGGGTCCATTGATTAGTCAAAGAGCTAATTACCCAGGCCAGCTTTCATGAACCCGACCCCAAAACCCACTTTCTACTGGCCTCTGCAGCATTAGCCTTCTGCTCAGTTCACTGTGGAAAAATATTTGAACCCAAGAAGAGCCTTGTCAAACAGGGACAAATGTGTGTGTCAGAGATTAATAGTATGCTTAAGGTGTGTGTGTGTTTGTGTGTGTCTGTGTGTGTGTGTGTGTGTGTGTGTGTGTGTGTGTGTGTGTGTGTGTGTGTGTGTGTGTGTGTGTGTGTGTGTGTGTGTGTGTGTGTGTGTGTGTGTGTGTGTGTGCGA
>JACXGM010000408.1:0-10942 GCA_016801145.1 Umbra pygmaea | reverse complement strand
TCCAATGTCTTCTGCTCTTTTACTGCATGTGAATGAGGCGGTCCTTACTGACATTGAAGCCACCAAAGACATCAGAAGAAACTTTGCACAATTTCACTCCTGTGCCTCGTCCAACGCCTGACAGTGTTAAGGTGTAAATATCACTGGCACAAATGGCATTCAGTCTACCTCTAAACAACTAACTGCCTGGTTGAAGGCAGCAGTATTAAAGTCTAATTATTTATACACGCTACAAGGTTCAACCCTTGGAGTCCCATAAGACTTTGAAAAAAGAAATCGCTCTCACCAAACATTCATTGTTGCAGAAGATTGTTTAAACTCACCATAATATGGCGGGATCTGCTGGACTATTGCTTCTTCAATAGTAATTAGTCTTCAATCTACAATCAGAGTGGCCACGGAGCCAGCTGCATCCATGCTGGACTGGAGACAACTTCATGGGAGGACTGGCGACCATTTAGGGTGGTTCTGTGGGCGTTCCATAGCAATAAGCTGAATAATAGCTCTTGCCAATAACATTTTCTTCTCTCTGCACACTTCAGATGTAGTGCCTCTAGCTGCAGATGTTGTCAGGGTAGGTAGGAGACATAGCAGTTGTAGAAAATAGACAGAACTGTTTCTAAGAGTGGATTTGAAAGTCCCATCATGGAGGTAAGTGCCCCACAAAATGCTGTGCATCCTCATAAAGTTAAATGGTTCATCCCCTATCAGGCAGACAGAAGAGTTCAAAATGGTTTGCTTGTCTTCTCTGGCAGGTAAGAATTCAGGGTCCAGGCAATTGACAGACCCATAGTAATTTCAGAGACAACTTGAAACGTCTTTTAAGTAATAAGAAGTAATTTTCGAAATGGCATCTAGACCTATTTTGAAAGGGCCTTCCTTCTGTATGAAGTGGTGTATTCAACAGGTAGACCAGGGTACCAAGAGAGGCTGAATGACTCAGACCTTTTGAACCCGGAGTTCAAATATCATTGTGGGAGCATCTCTCTGAGTGGTGGTCACCAAATATTGCTGTTATTGCTGATTGAAAAACCACAAGGACTGTCAGAAACATGCTGCTAGTGCCCTCGAAATGATATAAAATACTCCTCTGTCCTTTCTGTCAAAATGTTGTTTCACATTTGCAGTTCAGCGCACCCAGACTCAACAATTATTTTCATAAAAAAAGGTAACTTTATTGGCAAATCTATTTGATTTCATATCCCAGACACCAACATAAACGTTGTACGACCTTGAAGCGTGTTTTTGTGCAATGGACTTTTTCAACCACAATTTACCCATCATTCATTGTTGGTGTCATAATTTGTGTGCGTGGGGTCATTTGAAGTGGATAATGTAGTACATTGATTTGGTCGTCTGATGTGGGACAGGTTTGTTGCGAAATGTTGTTTTCCAATAATGTTTTTTAAACTGCTTGGAGTTCCTTGAATCGATATGAACACCACGTTTTCCAGCTCCCTACTTTGATATTTGATATTTATGTGGTATTGCATAAAGAGAGCCACAATACTGACAACCAAATATAGTTAAAAACAAACCACTCACTGTGTAAAATGTTTTTAAAGATATATTTTCAATGTCTTTTCAGGAAGACGTTTTTCCAACATTCTAGGCTCAGTGGGCAAGATGATCGCTACTAAACCAAGTCCAAATGTTCCCAGCGTTATGTGGAAGTGGTTGGAAGCTGATTTGCGGTGGGCGCAGAATAACCCTGCCTACATGAGCTTTCCTCAACTCTTTCCTTGTTTGTTACATTACTGCAGCGTGTCGCAGGAAGCTGCCATTAGTCGGCGTCTTCCCCCATACCTCAAACCCAGAACCCTCACACCGTGCTACCCCCCTCCCACCTGCACAGTTACTTGTGATTTATTGGGCTTTAATTTAGACGCCCCCTCCATTGTTTTCCGGCTCGCCGTGCCGTGCGGGGCTGCCCCGCTGACAGTCATTTCTGCAGTTGAGGTAGATTCTGCCTGAGCTAATGGCACTCTCTTTTACTCCCCTGTTTAGCCTAAATACGACAACCGATGATGTGTGTGTGTATGTGTGGTAGTAGGAAATAAACAGCAGTTCCTATTTACCCTGCCAATTTCACTTGACAGTGCTGGGCGCAGAGTATTGAAATGAACCAGGGCCCTGTCTAATACGTGTGGAAGGCTGGGGCCCGGCGGTGGCAGAGATAGATTGTAGCAGGCAATTACGCCGGTCCAGCTTCTGATTAGAGAGCGGCCCGCTCACCGCCTGCTCTCCACTCCCCCAGACAGCCGTACTGCTGCCTGTTTTTCTGATGAAGCGGCGATTGGGCCAGACATTGTTTGATTGCTTTCAGACACGTTTGCTGAATCCAACTGCCGCACAGCAGCGAGCGGCAGTGGTGGCTAGCGGGGCCGTTTCCTCACACACTCTTTGGTTGCCTGGCTGGCTGCAGTCTAACCCACGCTGTTGGACCACCCTGACCACTGTTTATACTATTTCGTCACTCTTTCCTCTCTCTCTTATGTGGCGTCAAGTGGCTCAGTGGTTAAGAAGTCAGAATTGTAATCGATTCAATTCCAGAGTGGGATGCCAAATGTCCTTCTCACCTTAAAAAAGGCACTTAGTTGCCCTAAATGTAACCTAAGTCGCTCTAGGGGGTGTCCCTATACTTACAGTAAGTCACCCTATACATTAGCTAAAATGACTAAAATATAGATCTCTCCCCTCACATTCACTCTCTTTTTCATTGTCTTACTTACCTCTTAACTTCTCTCTCTCCATCACTCTTGACTGATTTAAAATGCTCAACAATAGAGCAGAGATGCCGGGCATTTCTGTTCAAAGTGAGCAGTGTCTCTCATCAGACGAAGCCCTGAGCGATGCACATATCATAGCAGGCTACGTGTAGTAAAATGCCATAGGACTCACGAGACAGCGGGCACTGTTGCATTTGGCCGTGAATTTTACCTCTCATTTCTCTCTGCCCCTCTGTGTGTGTAACCAATGCAAAGCTTATTTGAACGTGACCTTTGCAAGTGAGAGTAATGCGGCACGCTGCAGGTCTGTTCAGTGGAACCGTGGTTCCTTGATGGCTCCAGCGCCTGTCCACTACAGCGTCTCTCGCCTCGGGGGAGCCAACTGCTGATATCTTCAGTGTCCTATTACATAATAAAAAGCGTCAGTTATTAAGAGCGTTAGAACAACATTCAGAGGGTAATGACTTTGAAATGGGAAACTTGATGTTTTTTCCTCCCTGCGCCGCATATTTGATTTACCACTCAATAGTATTTCACTTTGATATCGTTTTCTACATAAAACAAACCTTTTTTGCTGGAAGCAAGCTGCTGTCTGTTGGAGTGTGTCCGCTATAAGAAAGACCATATCACTGTGACTCTGCAGCCTTGCCAACAGAAATGGATACGCTGTCATCAACATTAAGGAAAGAGAATGGCAAATGATAGGTCTAGTCATTTGTGTGGGCGCGCGTGTGTTGGTTCAAGTCGAATAGGGCAAGTGATGGCTGTGTTGCGTGCTGTAGACTGGTGCTAAAAGCCCATGTCCTTTTCCTGACTCCAGCAGTTCTGCAGCACTGTTAGCTGGTACATTTCCACCTCTGGGCTGAAGGATGCAACCACAATGAATCAGAGTGGGTTGGGGGTCGCTGTGTGTGAGAGCTGGCCGGGGTCATTAGCTCTATGACACCGGAGGAGAACCTCTTGTCAGCCACTGCTAGCAACAACGCTAGCTCTGCATAACAACGCTAGTAACAACAAATTAGGGGTATCTGAAGAGAATATACTACGGTCATTTCTGTGTGTTATCCCACGCCATTTGCGACCCATCGCCATTGCATAGATACATGAGTTGTCATAAGTTGAGAGTAAAAAGCTTGTATGCTAGGATGGTCCCAGGGCAATAACTTCCATTAAGACTGGTTTAAGTAAGCAAGTCTCCGTTTCACCTGTAAAGAGAAAACTTTGAGCTGCAGGTTTGACAGATCGAGTGGCAGTAAGAAAGCCATTGCTAAGGTAGCAAAATAAGAAAACGGGGCTTGTCTGGGCCACGAAGCACAACCTGTGGACTAATTAGGACTGAAATATGGTCTTATGGAGCGATGAATATAAATCTGAAACCTTTGGTTCATCACAGAGTTTTTGTATGCAGAGTAGGCGAAAAGATGCTTCCTCAGTGCATGATGGTTAGGGGCTCTTTTGCTGGATCCAGAGTCAGCAACTTGCATAGAATGAGTTGCACCCTGAACCAAAATGTCTACCACAACATTTTGTGGGACCATGCAAGAGCAGTGTCAGATAGCTCAGTGGTAAGGAAGTCAGAGTTGTAGTCGGAGTTGTAGTCACCAAGGGCGCAACGGACTCAGGGGCGCAAATTTATGCAAATTCTAAACTCTACGCCTGCTGTGTGGATTTGTTTCCGGCACAGAGGAACAAGTTTATCAAATGCCTTTTCTCACCTCTTTCTCACACGTCGCGCTCTACTCTAAAGCACCGGACTGTATGCGGGGGATGGGCAATGTGTCTACTGAAGGCTAACCGGGAAACAGAAATAAGGATATCTCTGTCTCCCCCACGCTCCTCTCTGTACCTGACTTGGTATATGTACACTCACCTAAAGGATTATTAGGAACACCTGGTCAATTTCTCATTAATGCAATTATCTACTCAACCAATCACATGGCAGTTGCTTCAATGCATTTAGGGGTGTGGTCCTGGTCCAGAAGATCTGAACTCCAAACTGAATGTCAGAATGGGAAAGAAAGGTGATTTAAGCAATTTTGAGTGTGGCATGGTTGTTGGTGCCAGACGGGCGTGTCTGTGTATTCCCCAATCTGCTCAGTTACTGGGATTTTCACGCACAACCATTTCTAGGGTTTACAAAGAATGGCGTGAGGAGAATGGGCCGACTGCTTCAAGCTGATAAAAGGGCAACTTTGACTGAAATAACCACTCATTACAACCAAGGTATGCAGCAAAGCATTTGTGAAACCACAACACGCACAACCTTGAGGCGGATGGGCTACAACAGCAGAAGACGCAACTGGGTACCACTCATCTCCACTACAATTAGGAAAAAGAGGCTACAATTTGCAAGAGCACACCAAAATTGGACAGTTGAAGACTGGAAAAATGTTGCCTGGTCTGATGAGTCTCGTTTTCTGTTGAGACATTCAGATGGTAGATTCAGAATTTGGCTTAAATAGAATGAGAACATGGATCCATCATGCCTTGTTATTACTGTGCAGGCTGGTAGTGGTGGTGTTATGGTTTGGGGGATGTTTTCTTGGCACGCTTTAGGCCCCTTAGTGCCAATTGGGCATTGTTTAAATGCCACGGCCTACCTGAGCATTGTTTCTGACCATGTCCATCCCTTTATGGCCACCATGTACCCATCCTCTGATGGCTACTTCCAGCAGGATAAGGCACCATGTCACAAAGCTTGAATCATTTCAAATTGGTTTCTTCAACATGGCAATGAGTTCACTGTACTAAAATGGCCCCCACAGTCACCAGATCTCAACCCAATAGAGCATCTTTGGGATGTGGTGGAACGGGAGCTTCGTGCCCTGGATGTGCATCCCACAAATCTCCATCAACTGCAAGATGCTATCCTATCAATATGGGCTAACATTTCTAAAGAATATTTTCAGCACCTTGTTGAATCAATGCCACGTAGAATAAAGGCAGTTCTGAAGGCGAAAGGGGGTCAAACACAGTATTAGTATGGTGTTCCTAATAATCCTTTAGGTGAGAGTATATCTGTAGTATAGAAACACTGTTTATACAAACTAAAATAATATACTCGTAGTTGAAATGTCCAATATGTAGTTTTTGGCCGTTTTAGGGGTCTCTCAATCAAAAAAATTGCAAAAGATGTACTTGGATGTCGTCGGGAAGTAGCGTGGGATCATGGCTTTTGTTATCGTCGTCAGTGACATCCTTCTAATGTAGCGTCTCTGGCAGAAAAAAAATGTTTACTGACAAAGTAATGTATTGTTAAAAATATTATAACTTTATTCACGTTATGTTTGGCGGTTCCCTGGAACTTAGAACAACTACACCAGTCAAAGGTTATATGACGCCATTGACGGAAGACAAAATGAAACGTCCTGTGTCTTCGAATTATATTACACATTTCTCTGGGTTTGAAAGTTGGTGGAAACATTTAGGATAATGTAAGTACACAACTAAGAAATATATATAATCTAGGTATAGTGATGTTTTCTTTTTTAATGCAAAGTACATATTTTGTTATTGTTTTGGAAAACTACATATTCCACATCACGCCCCTTTTTACTGCTCTAATTTCATTGATAAGTGGCTCATGATAATAGGTTTATAATTTTCCATTATGCATTGTGCCTAAGCATAGCTCTTAGTCATGGTATATTGGCCATATACCCCATCCCCTCTTTTGTTGGCATTAAGCCATCATATAGGTTTTTCCAAATACCACCCGTAATATCAAAAGTACCACCCAAGCCATATGTATATATATATTGTTGAGAACTCACAAAAAGGTTGCACCATTTGGGTCCTATAAACAGGGGGTTTGGCACACTTCACAGTCTAGTTGTATGTTGGGACAGAAATTCAGTATTAAATCCCCACCATGTTATACTCCAGTTATGTACACATCACACTGTGATCCTGTGAGCTTGGAGCAGATACATGCCAAAGAGCCAGAGTGAAATCCTTCTGTTTGGGGATGCCACTAAAGCTTGTGGAGTGCCAAAAAGGTTTCATTTCCTTATCGCTTCGTACTCGTATGTTATTTCCTAAGTGCCATTTCAAGTTGCACCGTTGACTTCGGCTGAGGAAAAATACAACATTTCAAAGGAGCAGCCCAGCCCAGTAATAATAAAAGGCAAACCCAGTATTTAAGGAGCGCACCACCTCCAAGGAAACTCTATGCGCTGATCCCAGCTGTGTTCACAGGTCCACCAAATTAATCCCAAGCAATTTTTCTGCACCACTTGCGCCACTGATAAAAAAGCCAGGGCATTCAAATGGTATGGTCCCCGATGGCACTAAGTTATTACTGCATTGGGGTGCATTCGGACCTGCACTGTGTAGGGTACTGGAATAACTACTGAGCCTTGCCCGGCTTAACCCCTCTCTCTATGTGTCCGGCTTGAACAAACCCACCCCCCACATCTGTATGATACAGGCACACATAAAACACCTGGAGTGTTGGGTATCCCAAGACTGCCTGCTAGTCTTTATCATAGTTTACATTGAAACCTGTGAAAGTGTCATTAGATTCAAGGTAAATCAGGAGGTAATAATTGTAAATTGTGTTTTTTTTAAGAATGTTTTCCCCTTTAAGAATGTTGTGTCAATTTCACAGCTATGTTCCCTGATTTAAACGACCCTAAATGCTTTCGATGTGGCAGTCACTTAATTCCCTATTATTGCATTTTTAGAAGATGGGCAAGTTGAAGAGTTACAGTGGAAATCTAAAATGAAATCAAGCTGGTGTACCATATGTATGTCTCTTGATGGGCAATAGAAGGCCAGAGACCTGCCCGGGCTCTGATAGACCTCTCTATAATTTTATTTGGGGATGCCTTGGAAGCGGGAGTCGGGCAGTATAGTTCAAGGTGAAGGTTTTGAGAGCACACACAATGCTGGCTATCACCGGCTCCTACTGCAACAATCACAGCAGTGGGGTGAGGAGAGGAATGAAGAAGTGCAGTGCTGTGCGGCGCGGTGCAGCGAGACAGAAACAGTATAAAAATCACTTCAACGGCCCTATTATACCCACTGTAATAAACCCCAATAGTCTGATAGCGCCTTTACTCCCACTTCCAAGCCATAAAAGTCACCAATGAGTGCCTTGCGCGACCACTGCTGGAAATTTATGTCACAAGGTTTATTTGTTCTTTCCTTCTCTTTTAAAAAGAAATGGACCTTTTTTTAATGGCTCTTGAGTGTTCAACTGTGTTGTGTTGGATAAGGCTGAGTTTTCTCCTGCATTTCTGAATGAAAGGTTGCATGCTTTCTGTCTTCCATTGGAACATTCTCTAAATGATTTGTCTGTGATAGCTAGTTCTGTCCTTTGATGATGTCTTTTTGTAATACTTTTAATTAAATTCTGTGTTTTGGCATTGAAACACTGATTCTCGAAATTTCTTGTCTTGCTGTCTAACGTCAATGGGCATCGTCCTCAACCGTGAAGCTTAATATTTGCCTTATATAATACTGCTTGCATTCATTTGATTTTGGGAAAGATCTGTTTCGTAGATAGTTGCACTGATTAAAATGAGTTGACATGGCCCTGGTTAAAGGGAAATGCATCAGCAGGAGATGTTGGTTGTATTGTGTTGGCCACACACTGGCATTTTCTTAGGGTCCCTGGTGGTTCATTTATGTAAGCAAAGTAATCACTTTCATAACGAGTTAAGCCTTTATTTTTATTTTTTTTGATGGCTCGAATGTCAAAAGTCAAATGTTGCCGATATCAATGGTACAAGCTACATACAGTGCCTTCCACGTTTATTTTCACTCCTAGTAAAATTAACAAAAAAAGGGATAGTAAAAATGCACATTTTGGTAAATTTGCAAAGTTTCACAATGAAGAAATTGCAATCATCCAACGTTTAATTGAGGTACATTTACAGAAAAAAGTGTAATCCAGAAATAATTTTTTCAAGAAAACCACATAGAAATTGTTTTGAACAACGCCCCTGAAGAATTAGTTCCGTTTAGACATTACTGTTTTAAGTTAAGCATAGTGTTTAGGAACTCACAGGCAGTAATCCATGACTTCCTGTTTCACTGGGGTACAAATAGGAGGTGACACAGAGGCCATATTTCCTTATTCATACATCAACAAAAGAAATCTGAGAACACACAAAACAAGTGAGGGAAATGTCTGTTGAGCAGGGAATGCCTGGGGTATGCTAAACGCTACTAGATCTTTGATTGGAACCGAGTGCTATGGTCAGATGAAACAAACATCTAGATTTTTGCAACCACTCAAGGTCGGTTTGGCATAAAAAGAAGGATGGTTTACCGAAAAGAACCTGATCCCCACTGCTAAGTTTGTTGGAGGTTCTGGGATGTTGCAGGCCTGTTTTTCCTCCAAATGCCCTGGGATACTTGTTAGGATACATGACATCATGTACTCTGTGAAGTACCAGGACATTTTTTATCTGAATCCGGCTGCCTCTGCCAGGAAACTGAAACTGGGTTGTCATTGGATCTTTCAGCAGGACAATGATACTAAACATACGTCTAAATCACCACAGAAAATGTTCACAAAGTCAAGCTACTGCTCGCTCAGTCCGCTGACCTAAATCTTTTTGAAAACCTGTGGGCTGAGCTGAAGAGGAGACGGCGTAAGAGAGGAGCAAGGACCCTGGATGATCTGGAAAGATACTGTAAATAGGAGTGATCTCAGATTCCTTGCTCTGTATTTGCCAATGTTATTAGACTCAGTGCTGTTACACTGGCAAAAGGAAGTTGTACAAAGTATTAAATGCAGGGGTGCCAATAATCCGGGCATGCGTGGATTTGTTAGAGATAATTATTTATTCATGACAGATTTTTTTCTCTTTTTTCTCTGAATATGTACTGCAATTAAAAGTTGGATGTTTGGAATTTTTTCATTGTGACATTACGCCAGTATACCAAAAGATGCATTTTTACTAACCCTTTTTTGCTCATTTACTACACGATTAATTATCGTGGCAGGCACTGTGTATAGTCACACGTATTTAACATGCTATGGATTTTTCAGTCTGTGCTTGCTCTTAGTAGAGAATATATACACACAAATTCTGTTATTGTTGAATGTGTGAAAACATCAGATACCTCCTAGGACTTCTTGTCTATTCATTCAGTAGCTGAGCCAGAAGGAGGGTCATTGAAGCTTTCTGTTTAGAATGCAGGCCCATCAACCATGACTCTGTGATCATGTAAAAATGATGAACTCAGGTTCTAGTGTGAAGGATGGCCAGATGGTGGATATAAGGAGAAACCAGACATGTCTCTACCCGCCCCCTCTCCTCAGACTGGGCTAGGGTGGTTGAGGGTAGTGGGTGTCACTCCCAGACCCCTGGGCTGGCATGTTAGGGGGCCCGGCAGCCCTTAATGGCCTGGTTTAGAGGCAACACTGAGCGGCCACTTAGAGGAAAATGAGCCAGCTCTTTTAAAAGATAATGGTAATAGGGCATCGATTGAGGCTCGGGCCATACGTGTTGCTGTGATTATCTGAAGTCGTAGTAGCACACACACACACACACACATTGTTTGTGTTTTAGACCACACACACATACACGTAATTATATCCCTCTCGCCGTTCAGTTGAGAACAGGCTTATAAACACAGACACACAGAAACATGCTCACACAAATGAATCACAAATCCAGTGCCTCACGACTCAAATGAAAATAGAAAATGTCAATTGGATTTAACAACTCATTGGCTGCACCAACAACAACAGTAGCACTGTGCCAAACAAACATATCTGTACCATTCATGCATATTTAGTGCATTAAGCTCATGTGACTAAACCTAGTAATTTCAGGATATGTTTTGCATATTGCTTGACCAGTCTGCAGCAGTCCAGACCTGGCATCTGTTTTGGAATAATCTGCATTGGACAAGCTTGCAGTGGTTGCCTTGCGCTCCCCATCCTCCAGCAGACCTTTCCTCCCTGACTCCCCGCTGGCTTGCATGGTTCTGACAGAGGACCCCACCTGAATGACATTTACAAATTACCCAGCCGAGAGTGCTCCATCCCGTGACCCGTGGGCCTCTATTCAGCACCCAGAGAGATTCGCCAGCATTTTGTCATATAATTACTGCAAATCCCTGGAAAGTACCCCCTCCCTTATTTTCCTTACACACATGCACACATGCACACACACATGCACACATGCACACACACACACACACACACACACACACACACACACACACACACACACACACACACACACACACAC
>JACXGM010000407.1:63015-75330 GCA_016801145.1 Umbra pygmaea | reverse complement strand
TTGCGAATCAGTGTTACCTTTAAGCCCTTTCCCTGTGCAATTGGGACAAATTGAAGCAAATGTCAGTTTATTCAAATACGCTTTCTGAATCATTAGCCACAGCTGTATGGCACTCTGATTACCTCTACTATCTGAAAACCTGTTTTCCGAATGACAGTGTACGGATTGACATACTGTGTGATGGCATTTCATCTGGTGGTTATTCCAGAAAGCAGGCTATGTGACATAACCGGGTAAATTGCATTTGCATTCTTTCCCATTCAATGTTAACAAATTACTAGTGCTGAGCCATTTATATAGGCAAAGAAAAAACAACTCGTGCACCTGCTTCTCCAGCGAGGGACTGTCTCTATCTAGTAACTGGGATTCAGTTGCTGGATTCACATTGACAATGACCCACTGCTCATGCATTAGTAAAGTAGTAGGGAAGTTGACCAACTGTTTGCCAATATATGTTTGAAAAGAGGCTACACAACCACATAGCTAACCAACACTGTCATAGTTTGCTAGCTTTTCTACTGACATCTTAACAAGGTAGCTAGCTACAGTAACTAATGTTAACAATGCATGTAGCTTAGCTACATAGCGCTTGTGCAAATAACTTCACAGCTTTTAATCAATTAACAGTAGATACCTAACTCATAAGAGACAGATGGCGATAGCTGTTAAATGCACACTTATTAAATCAAAGATCAGTTCATTCAAATGCGCTACATGAACTGTTGGCCGCAGCATAAAGTAGCAACCTAATCTGAACAGTGACTTTGGTTCCAATATTATAGGTTCTGCTTTTGTGGGCTCCGCGGGTCATCGGAGCGACTTCCACCAGGGGGGACTTGCCAGGGACGGCTTGGACCCCGCCAAAACTGCAAGCAGTTCTAGTTATTGTTGTTTCTCTACTCCTATATTAATAAATGTTGAACTCAAATGAATGAAATCCAATGTTAGGCAATTTATTTATTTATCTACACATGCCGCGCCTACTTAAGCTACTTTTTTTTTAAGAGAACCCCACAAAGATGAAATCATAATTCGAACCCTGGTGTTAATGCATTAATGCATACACACACAACGTTTTCAGTTACTTCAAGTCGCTGCAGCAGGTCTTTTGTACAGATGGATGGTTCCAGGACCTGGAGATTGTAAATGTGGGGAAGAAAACTGTCGTCCGTTCAAAGGAATGCTAATGTTTTAAGCACCACACTCCTTGCTCCCTCATCTATTTGCATGCATTCAGAATTCAACAAAATAACGTAAACGTAACTTACTAAGACAAACACATCATGCAAAAGTTAACTGGTAAATTGTGAAAACTTTGACTTGTTTACTGGTCTTACTAAATGCGCTTTCTAGTAAAACACTGTTGGAGCTACTGGTGCATGAGTCTGTTAAATAAAAGATATTAAGACTGTTGAATAAAAAGACAGTTAGCATGGGTGCCTTAAGCTTGTGCCGCGGATTCCCAAAATGCTTTGCGGGAATATGTGATGATGACGACACATTAGCAATCTCTATACAGAAAAAAATAGACAAAAACAGGGATAAAAAAGATTGTGCTGAGGCAGGCTGCCATACAGGAACCCCAAGAGATGAGGTTAGTGCTTAATTTAGAGCATTTATTTGCAGACATGGTCAAAATAACAATTAAGATGCAGTTTTATCAGAACTCGAATAATGCAAAGAAAATAAACAACACAATACTAATGTTACAACATTTTAAAAATAAAGAGTACAGAAATCAATATTTGGTGAAATAATAATTGTATAATAAAAATAATTGGCTTTAATGCATCTTGGCATGCTCTCCAACAGCCTTTTACATTGATGTTGGGATACTTTATGCCACTCCTGATGCAAAAAGTAAATATAGTAATAATAGTAAAAATAGTGTTATTTTCCCTGGCCCTGGATCTTTTTTTTGGTTGGGGGGAGGGGGCGCCATTTTGAGATCTTGCCTAGGGTACCAGATTAGCCAGAAATGCCCCTGAGTGCAACAGAAGTCTGAAATAGAGAGGTAGATTATTTGTCATGTAAAATGGCAAGGCAAAAACAATGTAATAATTATGCAAATGGATATTGTGCAAATGACAAACATATATAAGATACGGTACAGATCAGTGCATGCATATGCAGCATTGGGCATAGCTAAAGCACTAGGTCAAGAATGGGCAGTGTTAGTGTGAATGAAGAGGGTCAGCCGATTAGTGCATATAGGTTTCAGTGGTGGTAGTTAAATGGGGCATTGGTGACAAACCGAATGGCATTGTTATAGACTACATCTAACTTTTTCAGGAGGGAGGCAGAGGCAGTTCTATAAATGACAACACTGAAGTCTAGGATTGTTAGGATAATCATTTTGTCCAGGGTGTGATTGGAAGCGTAGGTGAAGGAGTCCTTGTTGCAGAATAGGAAGCCAATCCTAGATTCATTTGGGATTGGAGATGGTTAATGTGGGTCTGAAATGAAAGTGAAAAGTATAACCAGACAGCTAGGTATTTGTAGGTGTCCACATATTCTAGTTTAGACCTGTCCAGAGTGGTAATGCAAGTCAGGCTGGTGGGTATGGGCAATGTATGGTTGAAAAGCTTGCATTTTGTTTTGCTGGAGATTAGGAGAAGTTGTAGGCCACGGAAGGAGTGTTGAATGGCATTAAAGCTCTTTTTGAGGTTTGTTAGTAAAGTGTACATTGTACAGCCATAAAGAATGGTGTCGTCTGCATAGAGGTGGATCAGAGAATCACCAGCTTCAACATCGACATCATTGATATACACAGAGAACAGTGTCGGCCTTAGAATTGACCCCTGTGGCACCCCCATAGAGACATCCAAGGGTCCAAAAAAAAGATCTTCAGATTTAACATGTTGAACCCTGTCAGAAAAGTAGTTGGTGAACCAATCGAAGCAGTCATTTGAGAAACTGAGGCTATTAAGCTCACGTAGCATGGTGTTCGTGGTTCGACTGGTCAAGTCTGGTTTAGTGGTATAAAAAAGCTATTTATTTTTACTTCATTCATGCCCTCACAACTAGCGTTATAAGGTAATTACTGGGACTGGGAATGACGTTACACCCGAGTTAAAACAAGTTGATCGCATTCCAGTTACCGAAAGCCTTCATTGTTCTTGCCCTTTCGGAATATAAACAACTACAGAACAACTAGCCATGTTAGCCATTTTTAGCAAAACCAGTTGATAAAAACACATTTCTGTGTATTTTCACACCTTCTAACGCCGTAGCAACACGTCCAGAGACAGCAGTTGGACAGTCTGACAGTGTGTGTAAATCAATTTCCATGAAAAACAAATAAAACATTTACAAAAAATTAACAGTAACAACAACTTCCATTTACTGTTGATAAAGGGTGCTGCCATCTTGGAAAATTAACTTGGGTTAGTGAAATTTCTCAGAATTCGTGACCAGTAATTCAGACTTGGGTGGGCGTTCCCCTTGAAATTCCGACTAGGAACTCTGAATTTCCAACCTCCGAGTACAAATGTAATGTAGCATTAGCAGGAAATATATGTCGCTAGTGTTCTCAAACATGGTTTTCAAAGTTTTTCTGATGTTGAGTCAGACGGCGGGTGAAAAGAGAGAAGAACATTAGGCTACATTTCGACTCCTCGTGCAAGAGAATACTTCTGTAGTTAAAGACGAAATCCCATGTTTCTCAGTTACTGCTTTTGTTATATTTATATTTATTGTCGTATTTGTGTATTGATTTTGTAACCACACATTTATCGGAAATTACTTTGGATATCTCTACTCCCTTTGTGTAGCACCAAATCTGATTGGTTAATAAATGGACAACTATCAAAATGTTTTTTGAGACAAAGCTCAAGGGTTTGTTTTATACGAAACAGATTTAATAGGCAAAATTGTATCATACAAATCGTACTATGCTTCCGTGTTTTGCCATTTGTTTGGCATTTTGTAGTCAGGTGTGGAGTGAACCAAGGGCTATATCTACTCTTTGGGCCCTATCTTGCTCCCGGCGCAAAGCAGCACACAGCCTGAACGCAAGTATCTTTGCTAGTTTAACAATGACGCAGTTGTCAATTTCCCGTCTGGCGCCCGAGTCGTTTAAATAGCAAATGCACCTGCACCCATATTTGCGCCCATGGGCATACTGGTCTAACAGGGAGGTGTGTTCAGGATAATTCTGGGTGTATTGCTATCTTGAGGCATTGGAAAGTGATCGTGCCATTTACCAACAAAAACCTGGTCTGAAGTCAATGGTGCAGCAATTTTAACAGCGAATTTGTCAAATTAACCTAGGCGTATGCACAGCGCGTGCATATTATGCTTGTTGCACACACACAGGGAAGCACAGTAGCACACAAACATGCAAAAGATTACAAATAAATATATTATGGTGCAAATCTGCTCTCATAATAGCAATGCACAAAAGGTACAAATGCACCTGGCTCTTAAAGGGAATGGGAGATGAATCTCTGATTGGTTTATTGCATGTTACGCCCAAAACACACCTATGAATTAATGAAGACACTTACTACAACCCTTTTAGACCATGCGCCCAGCCCGGTGTCAAACTAGCAAAAGTGGATTTGGACACACTCAAAGTGCACTTGCACCATGCACTTCAAGCCATGCACTTAGATCGTTAAAATAGCGCCTTTAGTTTTAAACTTTCTGAGTGGGGCACGTTTATTCAGAACGGAGAAAGGCACTTTTAAAGAACGACCAGGCATCTTCGACTAACGGGATAGGGTCATCATCCTTCTAGGATACCCGGGCCAGGTCAGATGCACGCAATAAGGCAGTGATCATTGTTTGTTAAACTAATATCTATCCGGGTACCCTTGTTAGATTTTTTTTAAGTTGTACTTGATGACAATTTGTGTGAATTTAAAGGCATAAAATGTATATTGTAAATTGGCCGGAATGTTGTGCATGTCCCAATTTAGGTCACATAACTATAAGAACTCAGAGAATAAGTGGGGGGGCGATCAATTCACACAGGGTATCTAGAGCACAGCTGTGAGCTAAAGGGTAATAGGTAGCAACAGTAAAGGAATTATTTCTAGAGAAATTTATTTTTAAGAACAGTAGCTCAAACTGTTTGGGCGCAGACTTGGATAGGATACCAGATCTCTGTAGGCTGTCCTTAGAGAAGACTGCAACTCTGCCTCCTTTTGTAGTTCTGTTTTGATGGAAGATGTTATAGTGGGGGGTGCATGTCAGAATTCTTGGTCGATTTTCTAAACCAGGTATCGGACACAGCTAGAATGTCAGGGTTGGCTGAGTGTGCCAAAGTGGTGAATAAATCGATTTAAGGATACAGACTTTTGATGTTAATATGCATGAAACTAAGGCTTTTAAAGTTACATAAGTCAATGAATGAGAATACTTGAGGAGTTGCGGTATCAGTAGGGGCTATAGCGTCTGGGTTTAACTCTACATCCCCTGAGGACCAAAGGAAGAGTAGGATGTGTTGATGACTATTGCCTTAAAGAACTGGGCCCGGTTCCCCGATAACGTTCACACTTAGCGCGCTAAGAAGACTCAAAAAGATATATCTTACCGAAGTTGTTTATGTTCCCAGAAGTGTCCCTTACGAAGCTTCTTAACACGCTGCCTCTTAAGTTCGACGTAACAAAGGCGCTGTCCCAAGGGAAGGTGCTGAATTAGTTGTCATCGATTGCTCAGGAATCGATTTTTCACTTCATGCGAAGGTGCATTACGCGTTAAGAAAGACAACACGTTCTATGTAAATAAAACATTCCTCAAATTATTCCAGTAACATTTATTTTAGCATAGTTTAAGTTATCAGTAAAACATAGACTATTAATTAAATTATCAAATTGTCAGTAATGTGTTCACACGATATGTTGTGACTGGTAGACGAACCGGGTATCCCTCGCTAATCATTCACCCTCCTCATCCCGTTGTGCTATTTGTCCCGCTTTTTGACATGGGTGTAACGACTTCTATAAATGATGTAATACACTTTTATATCAATGGTAAGGTACGTTACAATCAGAATTGATTGGCAAGCAGCTGCAGTTACTTCTGTTTAATGTGGTTTTGATTGCCATTGGTTAATGTTTACAATAAAAAGCAACCTATCTACAATGAACAGAGAGAGAGAGTTAGATAGAGAATATGGTGGGGAAGTAACGTAAAAAAAGGGCACCAAGCTTCTCGTCAGAGGAACTTGAAGTTTTGCTGGACGAGGTGAGCTTGCACAAAGTGACACTGTTTTCCAGCTTTCGGAATAACTTGTGCAACAGCAACAAAAAAGAGCTATGGAGCGACATAGTAAGGCTGCCTCCGGATCAGGCACACGGAGGTCCTGGCAGGACGTCAGGAAAAATGTCAAAAAGGCTTAAGTTTTGCCGAATAAAACAATTGACATGGACAAAACGGCTCACGGCCTGCGCCGTCTTTGATTCAATACAAGGACACGTTGGATCGCTGCCATATTTGGTCGCTTACTGGACACCACCATGCTTACCCATTTATAGATCTTAGCCATTTAGAGCCAAATTGTTTGCCAGACTTTAATTATCAAAAGTGATTGCCAATTTAAATGCTTTAATGACATTACGAAATAGCCTAGGCTAATTACCACATATTAGTTCTGATACCAAATAAATTCAATTTCATAAATAGGCCTGTATCTATTGCGAACATATTTTATTATTAGTCTTAAAATGTCCATAAAATCATTATTGAGTCACAACATTGTCAACATACCATAGTTTGACTTGTACTGCGCTGCACTGATTTCGAAAGACTGCTGCACTGTTGCGGCAACTAGCAGCTTGAGCTCAAACAACGCTAAGAGAGAGCTTACGAATGGTCCAGACCAACCTTACGAAAGTGTGACTTACAGAAGGTATACTTAGCGTAAGAACGTGTTGGGAACCGTGCCATGAGGTTAAGAGAGAGGTTAAGGAATAGGTTAAGAACTACTTAGCGATAAGAACGTTTTGGGGAACCGGGCCCAGGTCGTTAGGGGGGTTTGGAAAAAGAGGAGAGGATTTCGGAGCATAGTAAAATAGCCAGATGTAATATAGACATATACTGACAGCATGTTTCTGTGTGTGTAATTCTAAGCCCCCCCCCCCATGTTTCTCCCCTACCAGTTCCCTCTAATAATTCTTGTTGGCATCTCCAAAACTCCCTGGACAGATCTGTGGGATGCCAAAGGGCGCGCACATGGTTCATCCAACCAAATGTCGCCCAGCTGCCCATTGTTTTCACACTGTGAACATGGAAGCCTTTAGTCAGATCATGTACAGTATGATTACGTTCACCAACAATACTTTATCGATTGAACCCACAGGCACCTGATCTGTACACAAGAAGTCGCTGGAGAGCAACGTGGCAGGATAGATAATTTGACTTATCTAACCCTATGCCAGTTTGCGCTGCCTCGTGCAGTAGGTCAAGGGAAAGTCAGAGAACCCATAGTCAGGCTCAAACCACTGACTATCATGATGTAGACTGTCATGCAATGCAGCAACTTAGCCCACTATGCCACACGGACCTGCGCAGTGTGTGGTTCTAAGAAATGTGTGATTTTAAGACATTTGTGGTTCTATGCAGTGTGTGGTCCTAAGCAATGTGTGGTTCTAAGCAGCGTGTGTTTCTAAGCAGTGTGTGGTTCTAAGCAGTGTGTTGGAGTAAGCAATGTGTGGTTCTAAGCAGTGTGGTTCTATACAGTGTGTGGTTGTAATCAATGTGTGGTTCTAAGCAGTGTGTTGGACTAAACAATGTTTGGTTCTAAGCAGTATGTGGTTCTAAGCAGTGTGTGGTTCTAAGCAATGTGTGGTTCTAAGCACTGTGTAGGTCTAAGCAGTGTGTGGTTAGCAGAGCAGTGATGTTCATGATATGAATACTTCACACTGGAAATGAAAAGCCTCCGTGTGACACTTGAGTTATATACTCACATGCTCCATAACGCATCCTGTGACTGAGGTCCCGAGGAGGTTAGGGTTCGGAGAGAGCGCAGATCAGACCAACTGCTCCCCCCCGCCTGGCCCCAACAGACACTGTTGTTGTGTTTCATGTCGCCACACAGTCTTGTCACATTTCCTTCTTGTCTGCCACGCATGGCGGCCGTGTGATGGTGATGCGACGGCCCCCACACCATCTGACATGTAAGTGGCCTCGTCTCCAGCGGATCGATGGCGGCTGGCACTTCCTTCCACCAGCCCAGGAAAAAAAAACAATTAAAACCCATCGATCCTACAGCGGCCCCCGCAATGAATATGCAAGAGGCTCTCCTTGACCTTCAAAGCCGGGGAAAGCCAGGTGACTTCATTCTTCATGTTACTGCCACTGCTGGCGTCGCGGTCCCGTCAACACGTTGTTCAGGCTCTGTTCATCCAGCTACATCCACTCGCCCCCCGTGAAAATCTTCCTCTTTGTATCTCTTTTAATTATTTTTGTTTACAGCCGTATGTGGATGTGCTAAAGCTCAGCAGTAAATCTATGTTGTTGCTGTGTTGACAGTTGCATGCAGAGGTTCATTGTGTGTCTTTGTCATGTTGACATAGAGCAAGGTTTGGTAGTGTAACTCTTGCATTTTGCAGCGCATGACATTGGTGTCTGCTTCGATGCAAACAACATGCTAATTGTTGTTGGGCCAGGCACCCAGTGACATTAGTAGGTGAACTGTAAAATCACAGTGCTATTTGACTGGCTGGAGGGGAATTATTATGACACGTGGATACAGATTAACATTAAAAATGGTTTTAATTATCAATAATCAGACAGCATTCACAATTGACAGTTTCAGCTGTGACTACTAAGTAGCCCTATATCTACATTGAGATTCACATTGATTGATTTTGTCAACAAATGTCACTGATGTATATGCTGCATTATCTTCGTGTGCTGTATATTTAACTAAGAGAGAAAAATAAATAATGAAAGATATAGAGAGAGTGCAAGAGAGAGAGAGAGAGAGAGAGAGAGAGAGAGAGAGAGAGAGAGAGAGCACTGTTCCACTATTCTCTGTGGACTCCATCAGGAAACTGAAGACTATCAGTGGAGGTAGAACGTCTCACTGGACTGACAGCGTAGCAAGTTGATGAGGTTAGGTTGTGGATAGCTGCTTATTCACTGCCCATGCTGCAGTAGTTAGTTAGCGATGGCGCATTTAGACTTGGCACCCCTCTCGCCCGTGCCAACTGACTCTGTGACTTGAGTTAGTGAGTCACCACGTCGGTGCCAGCCAGGGACCGGGACAGGCTGGCCACGGCGTCTCTAAGCCAAAGTGACAGGGTGTCCTGTGGGCCGGCACGTCCGTCCTTCCGCGGGCGTGTGAGGAGACGCACTGCAGCTGTGTGGTGAGAGAGAGAGTGTGCGAGGGAGAGAGAGTCTCAAGCTGCCATTTATCAGGTTTTCTCAGCATCTCTTCGGCATGGTTGCACGCGGTCCATCCATTGTGTCAGGCAGCTCTGTCTGTGGGCGGGAGGTGAAGAAAGAGAGAGGAACTGACTGGGGGGGGGGGCACCGGGATGGTAATAGAGAGCGACTGCAGTCACACTCTGGCTGATGTTCAATGAGGGTTCTGTCCAGACGCCAACACTAATCTGTGTTTATTGGGCCCTGACCACCGACCGAGTCCTCTGGAAAAATTGTTGCACCCATTTTTGCTCTTGACTGACACCAGGCTAATATCAAATTCTTTTGTGTTTCTGGATCGCTTTTTTTCTTCACGACCCAGATGTGTTTTTCTTGGGGGGGTGGGCTTTATTTCTAAGTCTTGGTTGGTTTTCTGATGGATCCTACCGGTGGTGACTACGATTGGTCCAGGTGGGCTTCAGGGATGGCTGCTCTCCTTTGTGCCTGGAGACACTGATAAATGATTGGAGGATGACTGATAGTGGGATCAGTTTTGATTGTGGGGCACACCTGTATCACAGGATGGAGTACATTTGTAATCATTTTGGCCCTAGTTGTGAACACAAAGCTGTGTTTTATTATACTTTGAGGGTAGAATAGGGAAGGACCCCAAGACCCACATGGTAGTGCGTGACCCACGACGAGCCCCTGTGATTTTCTTTTTTATGGATGCACTCAGTACTGTAAGTTGCTCTGGAGAAGCGCATCTTCTAAATGACTTAAATGTCAAATGTAAATGTATCAAAAGACAGAAAGCGAGATCGTTATTCTTGAATGCACATCTTCCTTCTGACTCGGCGCTGAGGGAAAAGACTCATGTTTTATTCTAGTCCGTTCAGGATAATCAAACAGATCTCCTGCTACACGTGTCATAACAACATGGCTGGGTGTGACATTGTAATATCAGAACCATTATGTTGTTCCATATAGTTTAGAATCAGGTTATCACCAATTTGAGTTGCAGTACTGGTGAACCAAATCCAATGATGCTACGGGGTAGACAGTCGCTGACACAGTTAACATTAGTGGTCTACAACGTTACAGACATTAAGGAACCCACTGGGGTTCAGACCTAGCGGGTGGGGTTACGTGGGTTGGGGGCAGTGGGGTTGCGGGGTTCTCTCAACTTGCCGACGTGTCTAATTCGTGTCAAAATCTGCCCGGGTCTGTCTAACGAGGCAGCCCGTCACAGCGTAGCCTTGGCGACAGTCGTGCAGAGAGCTCCAGTTGTTTAAAGGCGACTTGGGAGTGACGCTGTAAACACTAGCAGGCATAATCGATGCAGGCCAACGCTCATTGGGAGGCAATTTCGTCTCAAGTGCCATAGGTCAGCCTATTCTTATTCTGCACCATAACCGTCCGAGGCTGAAGTGCTGCACCATTCAATATCGGTGGAAATGTACACATATTGAGCACATCACACGAACAGTTTCCAAATGTATCTATATTGATGTGGATTTCATCTGTGCCTCTGCTCTCTAAGGCTGCTGCTCTCAACCTTTTCCATTCCAGCAAACCTCCAAATCACCACTGAAAGCTCTTAAGGACCGCCATTTGAGGAGGATTATTGCAAGTGAAACATATTGCAGCGCAAATATAAAGTGAATTTTATCTGTGAAAATAAAAGACAAATATGTATGGTTAACATTTATGTGAAATTAGTTATAATATATGAATTATCTTTGTTCATAGAGAAAAAAAACACCAGGAGTACATTGTGAACACGGTGTGTTTAATTTATTTCTGGCTGATTCATCAAGTACCGGTAAATGCTTTTCTGGTTTTAATAAGCATTCTCTTCTATGGAAAATACAAAAACAATTAAATGAATTATGATTTACAAGTAGACAGAGGAAATATGAAGCGTATACAAACTGGTCACATTTATTTCTTGACTCACTTTACTGGTCTATCCTTCTTTGATACCGGTTGTTGGATCTCTTAACATAACCGTGCTAAACAGTCCATTTTCAGTGCTCTGTCCTTTTCCCGGGGTGCTAGGAGGCAGACAGAGGGCCACATCTGGACAACAGGGCAGACTTCTCCTGTCCTTCCACAAAGCAAATCAGCATCACCTGAGCCAGTGGGAGAAGTCATCATCACCACAGACACAGCTGCCCAATGGGCTCGTTGCTAACCACATGTGTGAGGTCATTATCTGACCTCTGACCTTTAACAACGACCCTGCTTAGTAGTGCACCATGTGTGCAGGTAGTGCATAGACAGATCGTGAAACTTAACCAACAGACAGAAAAACACACCAGGTGTGCAGGTAGTGCATAGACAGATCGTGAAACTTAACCAACAGACAGAAAAACACACCAGGAGAGATACTGTACCTTTACCAATATACAGTAAATATACAGTATAGATAGAAAGAAATTAGTTTATAAATATACATCTAGCTGTGGAAAAAATGTTGAGACAGCACATTTTTCTTAAATCAACCCCATTGAAAACCTCTGGAATGTGATCAAGAGGAAGATGGATGGTCACAAGACATCAAACAAAGCCGAGCTGAATAGATTCTTGTGCCAGGAGTGGCACAAAGTCACCCAACATCAATGTGAAAGACTGGTGGAGAGCATGCCAAGACACATGAAAGCCAATTATTATTTTATACAATTATTATTATTCCACCAAACATGGATTTCTGAACTTTTCCTAAGTTAACGCATTAGTAATAAATGCTCTAAATGACAATATTATTAATTAGAATCTGGTAGAATTTTTTATTTTTACTCAAAATTATCAATCAATAATTAAAACCAATCAAAAAATCAACCTATCAATAGTAAAACCAGAGACACTGGACCAGAGGTGCACTATAGCTATAATAGTGATAGATTAGACAGACAGACAGACAGACAGACAGACAGACAGACAGACAGACAGACAGACAGACAGACAGACAGACAGACAGACAGACAGACAGACAGA
>JACXGM010000407.1:29321-62915 GCA_016801145.1 Umbra pygmaea | reverse complement strand
ACATTGATAGAGATAAATGAAAGATAAATTATAGAGATAGATGAGAGAGATCTGATAGAGGAAAATATACATTATTTAGAGGTAGTTAAACATGATCTAGAGAGAAAGATGAATGCATAAATTGTAGATAAGTTGATGAATGTAGAAATAGATGGATGGTAGATGGATGACAGATGATTGATACATCGTTAGTGTGTGTCCTGTAGTGCAGTGTGACTCACATGAGCAGCATTAACTGTCTTTGTTTTGCACTCCAACAGTACTCAGCTTACCTCAAAAGTAATCGACATGATGTACACGAGGATGCATTTCAAACATAAACGTGACATTAATTTGATAAATACAGACAGATGCCAGAGTTGCTACAGTATTGGTTATTGTTATTGACTGAGCTGATTTGATCATCGGTTCCCCCTCCGGTAAACTAGAACTGTTCACCATCCTGTCAGTCAAATGGACTAATGTAGCATGACTGGCCCATTGATTCCTAGCCATCTGAAAATAATCCCTCGGCAATTAAGCAATTTAGTGATTTCCTTTTAACGAAATATCAAACGAATCAGCCAGTTGCCTGAAGTGAACTAGATTACTTGCACACTGTGTCCTGAATGACAGATGGTCAAAAATAGTACATTACACAATGGGTTTTTGGAACACGCTCACTGATCTCTCCAGTGAAGATACTAACATTGATGACTTGGTTTATAGAAGGGGAGAGATATGAGTTGCATGTGTTTAATGGGTCCCAGAAGGTTACTGTCCATAACCAAGAAGATGTTTAATTGAGACAGTGTTAATTAAGGCTGTTAATACTTGATCCTGATGCTTTACAGTGATAGTATCCTGTTCTGTCTGGATGACTGGCTTCTCTGTCCTGACATGCCTCTTCATTAACAATTGTGTGTGTGTGTGTGTATATATCTGTTTGTGTGTGCCTGTAAAGCCGCAGACGAGCATGTCTGTTGGAGGATAGTCAATTTTACAACTCAACTCACACCGCAGAACTGACAAATCAATAAAAGTTAAGGAGATAAATTATTTAAAGCCAACTCTAATTAGTTAGCTATTTCTGAACTATGGATTCCTCTACAATATTGATGATGGAGTCCAGTTTATGGAACGATTTGAGCTCTCATCCCCTGTTGCAGGAACACACTTTCTCACAGAATACAAATCAACATTTGAGCCACTAACATTCACAGATAAATGACTGGAAGAGATGTTGTGACAAACCACATTAGTTATTTCTGAAAGCTACGTAGTAAATTTTGGTGCCAAGATAGTAAACATTTATACCACAGAAAAATAAGTATAGTGGCAAAAAAAATATGTGAACTATTTGGAATTACCTGGATTTCTAGGAAATGTCTCAACAATGGACCAACACAGTCTGTTTAAACTAATAACAAACAATTCATTGTATCTATATTAAATACATAATTTAAACTTGCACTATGTAACTTTGTTGAAACAATATAATAATAATAAAACTCTGTTTTAGGAATAGAAAACATTAGAAACCAGCCTATTGGATACAGGGGTTGAAAACATAAACTTGAATAATATGAAATAGTACAATATTAGAATACCGAAAACAACATTTAGCAATATCTAACTTGCAACAAATGCATATTATGGACAAAATGATCATGTTTATTTTTGGCAATTAGTTATATTGTTCATGTATTCATGTTCAGTAAAAATGCTTATATAAACATAATTAAAAAAAATCTATGTATAAGTTGGACCGCCAGGAAAGATTTATGGAAAGTTATAAACATTCACAGTGCAGTTTGGAATAATTATGTGAATTCCTAGGATATTGAATACTCCAATAGCTTAGTCAGGAGTTAGCTGACCTGGAGTACCATCAATGAGATTTTGAGTTTGCTATTCACAAAGAGAATTGACCCATGGGAACTATGCCGTGAACAAAAGAGATCTCAGAAGACCTAAGATTAAGACTTGTTGACTTTGGAAAGGGTTACAAAAAGTAACTAAAAGCATTAATGTCCATCAGTCCAAGACAAACTGTCTATTGATGGAGAATGTTCATCAGTGCTGCTGCAGAGTGCCTGTCCTGAAAAAATGTATTATCTGAATGACAATATTTTTATTTAGAATTTTGGGAGAAATATTGTAAGTAGTTTATGGAATTAAAAAACTTATTTTACCCTCATACCTATCAATAAATAAACAGAGACTGATGATTTTGCTGTGGTCCCTTTTCATTTTTACCAGAGCTGTATATACAGTATATGAAAATAGCATGTGACTCCTGCCTCAGTGTTATGAAACTCTAACCATGGGATGCAACTTTATTTTATGCTGCTCTAAGAGTCTGATCGAAAGTTTTTAGGATATTATTCCATTTAAGAAAAATGTATTTACCTTTATTTAACCAGGTGGGCATGTTGAGAAAAATATCTCATTTGAAACTGCGACCTGGCCAAGATAATAGCCAAAATGTGACATTACGTTACACATGAATTACACAAGAAAAATAAAATACAAAAACAAACATACAGGGTGCAGATATTAAAAGTGAATGATAGAAGTACTGGTATATGTAGAGTAGTGCAAGTGATGTCTAAATTAGGGAGGTAGGTCAATTGGTATGAAAGTGACATGGCAGTAACAGTGGAATATACTATTTAACACCTGGGCAAAACAGTGCAAATGGGTATTGTGCAAATAACTTATAAAAAGGACATATGAGTACATGCAACTGCACCAAAGGGCATAACTAAGGCACTGGGGCTAAGATGGGTAGAGGTAGTATGCGTGTATGGGGGGAGTGTCAGCATGTACAGTGTTCAGATAGAAGCTCTGACAGGTGTGATGTACAAGTGGTGAGGGAGATTGTGTTAATGGATTTTCGAGATTTTTGTAGGTCATTCCAGTCACTAGATGCCAAAAGAGGTATTTGGATTCATTAGTATAGTATATGCTATAGTATCTGCTTTTTAGATTTTGGAAACATCAGCTGCTTTTCTTACAAATGAATCACCTGAATATGTTTGTAACTCATTTTTCTGCACACATAAGCATACTATTTGATGAAACAGCCAATATTATTTTATCTTTTTTATTTTTTAAATTACTTTTTTAACTTTACTCATGACTGATGATGTTTTGTTATATTTTTAAGTTAACACGGGTGTTCATCGAATTGTTATGGAGTGATTGTTAAATACAGAATAAAAACTCTGCTGCCAGTAAATTACTGTAAATATAATAACATACAGTAATACATTGTAAAACAATAAACAGTACCAATGATGTAAATATACAACACTTTACTGGCAAATCTACTCTAAATGTCAGAAAATAAAGTAACGAACTTTAAACTTGAAACACAATACCAAAATGTCTGAAAACCAGTCAATATCGGGTGTGACCACCATTTGCACAGACTGACATGTTCAGGATCATGGACAACACCACTTGAATCAGTCCAGTCCAAGCTTAGACGGCACCTTTTGCACAGATACTAACAGACTTCAGGTCAGCCACAACTGGGCCACTGCAGGGCCGGCAATCCAAAACGGATGTGGCCCAGATAAAACTGGCGGATGTGGGCCAGATCTGGCCCGTTTTATTTTGCTATCTGGGTTGGTAGGTGCAGGCAGTGTCTGGTTGAAGAGCATGCATTTGGTTTTGCTAGAGTTTTGAACAGTGGCGAGCCGTGCATTTTACACCTTCTTCGCGAATCTTCCCGAAATTAAAACACATTATAATAACCTCACAATGACATTCTAGGGCTTTTGTACATATATTATATGGAATATAAATAGGCTACATCGTATTTCCTTTAGGTTATATTTCTTAACGTTAGTATGTCAGAACTCAGAAATACCACTATTTTGTTCACCCAGAAGTTTGGCAAACTACCGACATTTGTCTTTCCTCCCTGAAGGTGGCTTTCACAGGCTAGGTTCCTCATGCCGTTTTCTACAGTTATAGCAAGGAATGTCTAATAAGGAAAAAGTGCCACTCTCTGAAAACTTCTGGCTTCTGAACTGGTTGCAGTTCTACTCTAGTTCCATATGGGGGCGGTTGCAGGCGAGTGCAGAATGAATGGATGTCTATGGAGCATTAGAGTATAATTTTTTGTCTAATAATTTGAATGTTGCATTCGAAAGGGGAGGCCAAGAAAATACACACTGCTGGCTGTTATATTTTTTTAAAGTCACTTTTTACCCTTTTAAAATGTCGATGACGTCATACACATTGTACGGCCAGAGATACTGCTTTACGGCAAGCTTACCTCTTTTTTTAATCGGTTAGGCTTCCGCCAAAAGAAAAGTTGTTTTTCTACAATTACGTATGCTATTTTAACACTCAATTCACTTCTGAGAACATTTGATACAATTGTGTAGATTTCAAATATTGGCATTTTAACGAAAATCTATGGCGAATCGAAAATGTGCTCAAATGTTTTCGGAGGTGAGAATCTCCATAAGCATAAACACCTGCAGTTGTAAGTTAGCTAGCGAGCCAACCCTGTTTTATACCTTAACATTTCTATCTACTTGATCACATTTGTTTGCCACTATTTTTATAGTTAAGTGCTGATTTATGGCAACTTTAAGATAATGTACGTACATAGTCAGAGACAAATGCTAAAATAACAATTGCGGTTCTGAAAAAGCCTTGCTGTTATCGTCAATAATTGTCGTTATGTTTGGGTACTGCAGACAGCGTCTGTGCAGGGGTATTATTGCGCAATACCAGCAAGATCACATCAGGGCTGCTGACAGGAATCTGTGGGCCCCGGGACAAACTCCACATTTTGGGCCCCCTGCTAAAGAAAATTACTGGGCAAAAACAAAATTTGGGGCCTTCCTCAGGACTGGGCCCGGGACAACATACCCGGTTGTCCCTCCCTGTCAGCTGCCCTGGATCACATTGTCTCAAACTGTCAGCAGAGTCAGCATTCTTGGTTTTGATAAACAGCCCCTATCTAATAAGTTAACATGCTCTGGCTTCCCCCTGTCAATACACAACCTAGAAAGAGTTTTGGTTTGCCAATGTTTTAAAGACCACTCCGAAACATTCACAAGGGATGAGTCCCCCCTCCCAATACGTATCATTGCGATCTGTGGTAGCCCACGCAAATTGACTGTATTGAACATTAGCCAATTTCGCATGATTTATCGAACTTTCCCTCCGATGTGAACCCCGTAAATTCAGATAGGCTTTTGGCAATTAACACAGGAGCACATACGTTACATTTTTGTTATGAATATAACGTTGAAACGTACATCGTCATTAAGAAATGAGAAATAGGACAATCCTTTACCACTATTTGATCAATTGATTATTGTACATTAAAAAGGCATTTTCTTTTCTAACTTGTATTGATATTTATCACTATTGAGCGGGACATTGGCTGTTTTTTTAAGGTGGCAATACTGTACCATGTATCCTGTATTCCTGAACACACGAATAACACACAAGTACTCAAATTTAATTTATTTCCCAATATAAATTTCACAGTACATACAACACGATAGGCAAATAAAAGTGCCAGCAACCAAAATAACATTTGTTGCGGACTAAAAACGAACTTGGGCGAAAAAGTCCACCTTAACATTCTCAGAAAAGGCCGGTAGACGGGCTGGTTGCCATCAAGCGGGATCTCTGGTCATAATCAGTCCACTGACCAATCAGCATTCATTAGCAGAATGCTAGCATATTGTGGGCAACCACGACTCAACATGTAAGACATTGAAAGGACATAAGTACTTGTTCTTTCAACTTTCGACCTATAATCCATGTTGAACTTGCAAAAACTACAATCAAATCTGTGATTTCTCTACGACAGTCAGGCCAATAGAAGCAAATTTAGCCGTTTAGCTCCATAGACTCCATTTCATTTTGCACTCGCCCGCGATCACCCCCAGTGGAACTCAGGTGAAACTGTACAGGTGAAACTGTAACCAAATTCAGTACAATGGGGTTTTATAAGGAGTGGACAGGCTCTCCGTAGACATGGTTATAGTATGCACCGAATAGCCTAATAACTTGCATCCTTAATTCGTTCCTGTACTTAATTGTGCACATTTCCTTGAGGATTCTTATATTTTTTACCTATAGTTTTACAAATATTAGGCTACATGAAAATAACAATGAGAAAAACGATATTGCATTTTGCCATGTGAACTCTGGACAACTGCTGAGGAAAATTGTTTTTTTTCAATAGCTAACGGTGGCTCTTTGGAATGATTATGCATTTTAGGCGCATTTAAATCGCTTTTCTTTCTTTTTTAAATAGCAATAAAGAGAGTTTTACAGCTTTATAAGCATGGTCTCTGAATGACGAAGTAGACTGTCATCAATATGAAATATATGCATAGGGCTGAACATTTCCATTGAAACATTTACGTGAATCAGATTTACAACTATGGCCATCAATGGCTAATCGGTAAAGTGCAATGCTTGATTAACGCCAGCATAACACTCTTAAATGTGGAGGAAGTATCAACTTGGAGTATCGGGCCTTTTTCACAAGTACAAGTACTTATGCCCAGTATTGGGCCCAATACCAAGTAGTGGTATCGGTATCGGCCCATCCCTAAGGCCCTGCTAGTAAAAATATATAAAAATCCATCAAACTCACCAAAGCTGTTCATTATTTGAAAACAAAGTCCGTCCTCCTTTCTCTTTTAAAAAGACTTATATGACGCGGTTGTACAGCACATCTTTGCGTTAAGTTCCAATAAAAGATCTTGCCCAGTGCTGAGAGTCGATCCTGCCCAGTCCTATATTCGCCACCAAAGCTACTTCTTCACCTCCATCTGCCATTCTGCTAAAAGTAAAAAATCTAACAATCTAAAAATTGAAAATTTAAAGAAATCAGAGATGGGTAAGCTAAGCTAGTTCTTGTTCAGATGGCAAACTTTTTTTACATTTATTTTGTTGAACTTTATTGAACTGCCACTCCTATCAGCAACAGCAATGCCTGGACTTTAGTTAGTCAAAGAACACAGCCAACATGGTAAAGTCGAAATCTGATTGGTTAAAAATATGACAATCAACAACATGGTCCTGATGGGCTTCAACAGCAGACGGTATTCACTCGGGATTCTTAATGCCCCAGTCTACCCGGAGACAACACAGATGAAAAAATCTTATTGGATAAAAGCTTTGATTTATATGAGCTGCGCTAAAAGCAAGGCAACTGAAAAGAGCATACTGCAGCAATGAAATTACCTTATGGAATAATTGAAATTAACTTTGTAAAATATATATAGTGTTAATGAAAAAATATAGTCAAGAATAATATATGTTAAAAATATATTCTGACTATCTTTGGGCCTGCAGAGAAGGCTTTGTAGGCCCTGACGGCCCACCACTGGTTTAGAAGCAGTTGAAGACCACGGATGGTGTGTTGTATGGCATCAAAGCTCTTTTGGAGGTTGGTTAGCACAGAATCCAGTGTGGGGCCAGATGTGTTTAGAATGGTGTCATCTGTGTAGTGGTGGATCAGACAGTCACCAGCAGCATGAGCGATATCATTGATATACACAGAGAATAGGGTCAGCCCAAGAATTGAACTCTGTGGCACCCCCATAGAGACAGCCAGGGGTCCAGACAACAGACCCTCTGATTTAACACATTGAAACATATCAGAGAACTAGGTAGTGAACCAATCAAGGCTGGTATTCGAGGAACCAAGCCTTTAAAGCTGGTGGGTGAAGAGGGTCTGTAACAGGGAGCAATAGTAAGTAACTTATCTCTGAAGAAATTAATTATTAGGAGTAGTAGCTCAAATGGTTTGGGAACAGACTTGGATAGTATAACAGAACTCTGCAGGCTATTCCTACAGAAGACTGTGACTCCTCCCCCTTTAGTAGTTCTGTCTTGACGAAAGACGTTGAAGTTGGGGATGGATATCTCCGAATTTTTGGTGGATTTCCTAAGCCAGATTTTAGACACATATACGATGTCAGGGGTGGCTGAATGTACAAGAGCAGTGCATAAATCAAGTTTGGTTGTAGGCTTCTGATATTGACCTTGCATGAAACCAAGTCATTGAAAGAAAGTATCTGATGAGTTGGGGTATTGATGGGGGGATATTGCCTGGGTTTAACTCTACATCCCCTGAGGAACAGAGGAGGAGTAGGATAATGGTACGGCTGATGGCTTTAAGAACTGGTCGTTTTGTGCTATTGGAAACGTGAATAAAGGGAGCAGATTTCTGAGTGTAGTAAAAGATATTCAGCTCCTTATGGGCAGACAACAATATAGCGGGCTGGATGTGTACCGAAGGTATTGCTAGGTACGGAGTGACAATAGATTACATCTCTGGAGAAGCCAGCTAAATCAGACAATATCATGGAGAAAGTGGGGGAAGGGATTAAGAAACTATCTGAGGCATGGTGAACAAGTGATTTACAGTAAAAAAAGCAATTATAGAAACCACAGTAAATGAGACATAATGACTTACAATAGATGTAGTATACAATCGCAGGTTAGGGTAATAACTGATCGGACAGAGTTAGTTAGTAAGCGTACTGTGCTTGCGCAGTGGGTAAGGTTTCTGGCGGAGACCAAGCTGATAGCTAACTAGCATAGTTAGCATGCTATGAATGTCGGCCTCCTGGCAAACATACTATTGCAGATGAGACCAAAATCAGTAGGTCCAAATCATAGGTTGAGCAGGTGAGGTCGAGGGAGCCGCAGAATAGTGGCTGGGCAGGTATAGCTGCAGGGAACTTAGTTCAGTATGCTAGCGGGCTGGAACTATCAACTAGCGGATGATTTGCGGTCATAACAATGTATTAGAGAGCCTGTAGAAGGACGGCCTCTGAGGATCACGTCTACAGGCCTCGTCAGGTGATCCCTTGATGTTAGCTCACTTTGATGTTAGTTCATACTTGCCTCGAAGACAGTGGGGCTATCTGATGTAATCCAGTAGGGGAGTAAGATGTTGGAATGAGCATTGGATTGATGGAAAGTTACACAGTCTGGCTAGCGGTACTTGTTGTAGCAACTATAGATTGATTTTAGCTGAGGCGATTGTTGGTTTCTGCTGCAGTAATATGTAGCTAATAGGTTGCTACTAGTCCTATAAGCAGTAGCTCAATATTTAGCTAGCTAACTAGCTACCTGTGAATCTAGGTATGGTAAAAACAAATGTAAAAATAGCAAATTCGACTCACAATCGAAGGCGAGTAATCGGGAATTATACATAGGTTGTAGAGAGGTTAGGTAATGGCAAACAAAAGTCAAAAATGTAAAGGAGTGAGGACAAAAAAGACAAAACAGAGATTGTATACACTGGACAGGAGAAAAACAATTACGCCATCTTGGAATGACTGTATTGGTTGTCAAAGGTGTTTTTACCAAGTATTAATACTGTGGAAGGAATAATACATCAATGCATAAATCTTGTTTTGTAACATTGTTAACATATCTTACATTTTGAAGTTTTTAATGAACTGAAAACTGTAGTAAATCCTTACATTAAAATAATTGTATCAACTGCCCCAGTTTGTATATGTAACATTTACCATATGACCGTGTTTTGCCCTGTGACTTTTCTTTCTGTGAACAGCGTTCAAATGCTGTGAAAAATATATATCTGATATTTAAAAAAATGTAAAAACACTGCATTGCTTGGTTTGCTATTTGAACAGGAATTGCAATGAGGAAATTACTGAGTGATTTTGTTCCAACATTGTTTATTAGTAAGCATGTGTCAGTTAGTCTTCTGTAGATCAATATAATATAATATATATATATATATATATATATATATATAATAATGATTTTACATTTTATGCGGTGTGTAACAAAACATATTTCTGTTAAATACACTTTGTGAAAATCTATCCTTCCACCATTACTGCCGAAGAATTATTGAGTTTTTCACATTCTTATGTTATGCCAAAATCCTACTTTTTGGTCTTTACATTTCCGATAGGATTTACTCATCGTTTGTGAACCATCATAGTGTAGGTTAGAGGCCTGCCATATCTGAATACTTGTAATTGCATTCAACATAGGAAGCCTTTTCAAAATAAAATTACAATGTTTTACAGTGTGTGACATTTTTTAAATGTAGTTTGCTTTATATACCAGTATGTCATACATAATTACCTTAAACAAAAAAATGATAAAAAAATATTCAGACCAATGTGTATGGGTTAAATTTACCACAAATAAGATATGTAAATTGTCTTCATAAAGCGGTACATTTAACTGGACAATATTGTCGATGGAACTGTCCAATCAGAGTTATAGGCATTTCTGCATAGGGTTGGACATGTAAACAAAAAGAGTTCCCCTAAAGAGAAGGACCGTCTGGTTCAACATCCGATTCCTGTCCCGTCCCCTCCTCTCCTCTGTCCTCTCCTCCCTACTCTATGTTCTTTGTCTGTCAGTAGGGGTTTAGAGGGGTGTGGATGGTGTTGGGGGGTAGTTGTTATCAGGCACAAGGGGAGAGACTATCGATCATCTCTTTTAATTACCCTCAGCATAGCAAAGGGGCTAAATTAACTTCCTCCCCTCCTCTCCCTGGAAAAGCCATGAATATTTCAGAGTGAAGAGCCCAATCGTAAGTCACTCAGGTCCACTCTGGCAACTTATCATAGTTATTTATCTGCCTCTATTTCCCGCTTTCCTCCCAGCTAACAAACATCTCAGGGTGGAAGACCAAGCTTGCAGCTGGAAGACCGACACAGTGGCTCGTTAGATGTGTGAGGGTGTGGATGTGCTAAACCAGAATCAGGAAAGAAACAGGCATTAGATCACTCTGGCAATTCCTGTGTGATATTGCTAAGGTGGTGGTCATGCCAATAGCACTTGTTACCGAATCTCCCCCCGGGAAACACCAGATTGGTGTGGCGGTGCTCTAACGTCTCGTCTGGTCCTCTCTCTATCGCTCGTCCTCACTCACTCTGCCAACAACGCCACTTTCTCTCCCTCTCTCTCGCTCTTTCTCAGAAAGTTCTGGGTGTGGATCGGTGAGCGAAGCCTTCCATCCTAATGACAGGCTTTAGTGAGTGAGGACATCTGCATTTCAGAGCGCAGACAAGAGAAGGCTGGGACAATGCAAGCTGCTGATATGCCTTAATCCACTGCCTCACCAGACTCGGAGGCATTGCATGCTGTCTGCCAAGGCTTGGCATTGGGCACCATGTTCCCCCTAACAGCAGATTAGAACCCAGCTCAGACCTCCTGAAATGTGGCCAAGGCCTGGTGTGCCAACAGATCAGTTAGGTTTATTTCGTAGTATTCAAACAGGAACCAGGACATGAACAAATTAACCACAACCAATAGCCTTGCTCGAAAAACAATAAAAATCAATCCCCTCCCTAGATAAACAATCCAACCAATCTTCTGGTTTGATAAACAGCCACAACCAATCTCCTCACTCAAGAAACAACCATAACCGATCCCCATGCTCAATAATCCAAAGAGAAACAAATTGAGCCCAAAGCCCAGATTGGATTTCTACTACTATTACAATCTTATAAGATTTATTTCATTGTATGCTGGAATTTTGATAGAGACAGTAGTGAAAGATAGATAGAAAAGATAGAATCAAAGATAACAAACTGGATTGCAAACCACGCTACATTGTTTGACATAAATATATCAAGTATTAGTATAAAGGCCCATATTTGAGATGGTTTCCCTTTATTTTCATACTATGTTAATTGCACCTCTGCATAGAAACGCCACAATTTACATTCTTCAAATAACTCTGTTACTGATGTAGTGTAGGTATTCTTTTGTAGCTTAAATGTGTAACGTCCAGCCCAGTGAGGACTGAGATATGGATTCTTTCAACATATGGTTTGTTTCATGTACATCTGTAGTTTTGTTTAGTTATATTATCAGTGCATTGCATGTAGTCTTTAGTTGTCATATTAAGGTGAATGTCCGCTGGCATCTTGGGGGTCACAAAAAATGCCCCATCCACATGAACACGGGTATTTTTAAAACCTCAAAGTTTTCTATGCGGTTTGGCCATTCGTCCACATGAAAACGCTGTATTGGGTCACTGAAACAGAGCTTTTTTGAAAACTCTGGCCAGGGTGAAGTTTTGTAGAAACTCCGGTTACAGTGTTGTCGTGTGGACGTTGAAACTGAAGATTTTAGCTTGTGACATCCAAGTGCATGCTGTTATATCCTTTGTTTAACGTCAGATTGTGCACCACTTTCTCTAAGAGTCTGTTAAAAAAATAAAAATAAAAAAGAGTCTGTGCAATGGCGGACGTAGCCAAAATATCACTGCTAATAACTGTGCTAACAGGGCATATTACATGTATACAGAAACAGTGCCTTGCGAAAAGTATTCAGCACCCTTGAACATTTCGACCTTATGCCACATTTCAGGCTTCAAACATAAATATATAAAACTGTAATTTTTTGTGAAGAAGCAACAACAAGTGGGACACAATCATGAAGTGAAACAAAATTTATTGGATATTTCAAACTTTTTCAACAAATACAAAACTGACAAATTGGGCGAGCAAAATTATTTCAGTGTAGCAAACTCTCTCCAGAAGTTCAGTGAGGATCTCTGAATGATCCAATGTTGACCTTAATGACTAATGATGATAAATAGAATCCACCTGTGTGTAATCAAGTCTCCGTATAAATGCACCTGCTCTGTGATAGTCTCAGAGGTCTGTTGAAAGCACAGAGAGCAACATGAAGAACAAGGAACACACCAGGCAGGTCCGAGATACTGTTGTGGAGAAGTTCAAAGCCGGATTTGGATACAGAAAGATTTCTCAAGCTTTAAACATCCCAAGGAGCACTGTGCAAGCAATAATATTGAAATGGAAGGAGTATCAGACCACTGCAAATCTACCAAGACCCGGCTGTCCCTCTAAACTTTCAGCTCATACAAAAAGAATACTGATCAGAGATGCAGCCAAGAGGCCTATGATAACTCTTGATTAACTGCAGAGATCTACAGCTGAGGTGGGCAAGTCTGTCCATAGGACAACAATCAGACGTATACTGCACAAATCTGGCCTTTATGGAAGAGTGGCAAGACGAAAGCCATTTCTGAAAGAAATCCATAAAAAGTGTTGTTTAAAGATTGCCACAAGCCACCTGGGAGACACACCAAACATGTGGAAGAAGGTGCTCTGGTAAGATGAAACCAAAATCAAACTTCTTGGCAACAATGCAAAATGTTATGTTTGGCGTAAAAGCAACACAGCTCATCACCCTGAACACACCATCCCCACTGTCAAACATGGTGGTGGCAGCACCAAGGTTTGGGCCTGTTTTTCATCAGCAGGGACATGGAAGATGGCTAGAATTGATGGAAAGATGGATGGAGCCAAATACAGGACCATTCTGGAAGAAAACCTAATGGAGTCTGCAAAAGACCTGAGACTGGGACGGAGATTTGTCTTCCAACAAGACAATGATCCAAAACATAAAGCAAAATCTACAATGGAATGGTTCACAAATAAACATATCCGGGTGTTAGAATGGCCAAGTCAAAGTCCAGACCTGAATCTAATCAAGAATCTGTGGAATGAACTGATAACTGCTGTTCACAAACACTCTCCATCCAATCTCACTGAGCTCGAGCTGTTTTGCAAGGAGAAATGGCCAAAAAATTCAGTCTCTCGATGTGCAAAACTGATAGAGACATACCCCAAGCGACTTACAGCTGTAATCGCAGCAAAAGGTGGTGCTAAAAGGTACTAACTTAATAATTTTGCACGCCCAATTTTTCAATTATTTATTTGTTAAAAAAGTTTGAAATTTCCAATACATTTCATTCCACTTCATGATTGTTTCCCACTTGTTGATTCTTCACAAAAAATTACAGTTTCATATCTTTATGTTTGAAGCCTGAAATGTGGCAAAAGGTCGAAAAATTCAAGGGGGCCGAATACTTTCGCAAGGCACTGTACATGCACAGTTATTGCATTACATTGCTGAACAGAGGCGTCAGAATGCAATACTACTCAGGTCACTGCTTATGACTACGCTACGCTCCCACGACACAGACTTCGCCAATTTTGGACGACACCTACCGGAACAGGTAATAACCCTTTTTTAGGCTTCTGATTGGCCAACATGTCTTTACGGTTAGTGTTATAACGTCACCTGTTGTTTTGGCGAGCTCTTGACAGCACATGATTGGGCATTTTCAAATTTTCATGTGGACAGAGATTTTTTTAAAACCGTGCTTGTGTGGACAAAAATTTTTTTTTAAACAAAGGAAGAAAAACTCTGTTTACAAAAATACATAAATGACGATTTAGCTACTCAGCTGTTTCTCTGGCAACTGGACTGATGTTGGCTTGTACTGACTGAGGTAGCCGTACAGTACAGTGTAGTACAGTACAGTACAGTACAGTAGGCTAGTAGGCTGTCTGATGTTAACAGGGTCGAGTCTGTATCAACCAAAAAATAGAAAGCATGAACAGATGCATCACTAAAGCAGACTTGTAAATGTGTGGCATTTTATTTAGATTAAAATGTATAAAAGTTCAGACCTTGTTATAAATTATTATCTTAATATGAACTGCTTTGTTTTATGTGGTGTACAGTGTACACATGGCAACAGTCAGAGGAGTGTTGGGGAGTATGTTAATGTTAGATGATAACTGCATGCCTCATGACCATTTTCTTTTGCTAAAAATACTAATGCTGCATTTGGCTCGGAAGTGGGAGGTCGGAACTGGAAATGATGTCACACCCAAGTTAAAACAAGTTGATCGCATTCCAGACACCGAAGTGGGAAAAAGAGATGGATGCCCCCACGAAAGCCTTCGTTGTTCTTGCCCTTTCGGAAAATATAAACAACTATAGAACAACTAGCCATTTTTAGCAAAACCAGTTGATAAAAATGCATTTCTGTGTATTTTCACGCCTTCTAACACCGTAGCAACATGTCCAGAGACAGCAGTTGGACATTACTGTGTGTACGACAATTTCCGTAAAAAAAAAAAAAAAAAAAAAATTTAATAGTAACAACAACTACCATTTACTGTTGATACAGAGTGCTGCAGTCTTGGAAAATGAAGTTGGGGCAGTGAAATTTCTCAGACTTCGCGACTAGGAATTCCCACTTGGGTTCCAGCTGAAATTCCGACTAGGATCTTGGAATTTCCGACCTCTGAGTACAAATGGAACGAGGCATAAATGTAAAACTATTTGTAATAACCGTTTAAACACTCCAGCGTTGTTAGGGAATAACCGCACACCAGAACAGATGAAGCCACTAACTGCACACTTCAGCGATTTAGGCCAGTGTTCTCAGCTACTCCCACCACTGAAGTGTGTGGTTGTTCCCTAGAAATGCAGTCAATTGTGTGTTCATTCTTACATAATGGCTACTGGAATGAGAGTGAGTCTACATATTTCTTATTTTTTCTTCCTTTTATTTTCTTCCCCTCCCAATTTCTACTAACCCTGCCTTGGATTGATCTGTGGGATGGCGAGGGGCATGCACATGTTTCATCTAACCACATGTTTCAGAGTTGATGATTCTTTTCGCACTGCTCATCCAACACAGAAGCATTTAGTCAGATCATGTACGGGATGATTATGTTCACCAACTATAGTTCCTCTATAGAATTTTACAGGGGTCCGATCTGCACACAAGCAATCGCTGGATAGCAACGTGGCAGGATAGAGAGTCAAACCACTGACTATTAGGACGTAGACTTCCCTGCAATGTAGCAACCTAGGCCACTATGCTACATGGAACCCCTGAGTTTACGTATATGTTGTGGAAAAGAGAGGATACGCAGTGATTACCGAAAAAACAATCCATCCAATACAACACTGTTTTTGTAACTGTGTCAAACATAGTGAAATCATAAACCGTATTCCTAAATACCCAATAGAGTCCATACATATAACAACTCAGGGCCCTGGACACCTGCCTGAACAGGAGCCTGGACGAGGAATTGGACAGGGGCCTGGATGGGGGACTGGACAGGGGCCCGGAAGGGGGAACAGGGACTGGATCTACAACAGAAACAGAGGCTGCTACAGGGACTAGGATGGCTGCAGGGACTGGGTTGGCTGCAGGGACTGGGATGGCTGCAGGAACTGGGTCTGGAACCGGGACTGGAACAGGGACTGCAGCAGGAACCAGGGCTGGAACAGGGACTACAGCAGGAACCGGGGCTGGAACAGAGACGGGGACTGAGGCATGAGGACTGTGACCAGTGTCCAGAGGCTTGGGGACTGGGGCCAGAGGCTTGAGAACTGGGGCCTGAGGCTAGGGAGCTTGTGCAATGACTGGAGATTTGAAGGACCCAACTCAAGTAATATGGGCCCTGACATGCGACTGAAGGACCCTAACAGGAGACTGGGGGCCTGGACCTGAAACGAGACCACCAGAGACAGGACCACCAGAGACGGGACCACCTGAGAATGGACCATCAGAGACGGGACAACCAGAGACGGGATGAGGGGCTTAGCAGGAGAGGAGTCTGAAGGCTGGAGGGGGAGCGGGTTAGCTTCAAGGGTGGAGAGCAGGTGTGGAAAATGGGCAAGCAACCATCGAAGTAGGAAGCCCATAGCCTCTCTCTTGAGCTCACTCTGACATGCCCGCAAAGCAAAGAACTGTCCAATGGGTTCCATTTTCTCTTCTGGTGTACTGTGGGTGAGATCCACCCAGGCTGGGTAATCATGGAAGCCCTCTTGATCTCCTCATAAGGTCTCCTCGATGGCTTGCCGGACCTCGGGGGAGATAGCAGACTTCGGAGAGGCAACCTTCTTGAGAGGCTGCTCGGACACAGCCCTTGTGAGGGGCTAATGGGAGGCAGCTGTCGTGGGTGGCTCCTGGGATGCAGACATCATGAGGGGTTGCTGGGCGGAAGCCATCTTAAGCTGCGGGGCCGCAGCAATCTTGGGATGCGTGATGGCAGCCATCTTGGGATGCATGATGGCAGCCATCTTGGGCTGCGGGGAAAGTTGGACTGAGCATCCTCAACCCTCAAATGGCTCACGGCGAGCCAGTTAAGCCTCCTTTACAAAATGTTAGAGGCGTTCCCCAAACAAAGGATCTTCCTGGTCCAGTTTCTGAAAGCAGACAGACCCAAACCAAAACCACAGGATCCTCATTTTCCACACATCCCTTGGCTCTGGAGGACCCGCTGCTTCCATTTTAGGGCGAGGTATTCTGTCACAAAAACGACTGAGGGCACAGGGTTGTCATTCACAATAATATTTAATAATGAATAAGGATCATCATTCACATAGGTCAGGTCAGCAGGGCTCGGTACACAGGCTTTCTCAAAATAACAAGTCCAGTTTCCAGGGATGATCAGATGACAGGCAGGGCTCCTTAAACAGACAGTTCCAAATAGTACAATACCAGTTTCCAGGGAGATCCAGGTGGTAGGCAAGGTTTGATACACGGAAAGGCTATGGGTACAGGTATAAAAGGGCAAATCCAAAAAACGTGGTCAACAGACAAAAACAGGTCAAGTCAGATAAACTTCCAATACAGGACAAAAACAGGGAGCGTTCGGAAAGTCGATAGAAACAAACAATACCTCGCAAGGAACAGAACAAACAGACAGGACTATATACTAACAGATAAGAAGAGGGATGCGTTTATGGGATCCAGGGTTTTGGAAAGTGCAGGCGTCCAGGGATGGGAATCTGTGTTGTGGGGTGTGTTCATGGGGGATCTGGAAGTTGGGGATTGCTGGTGTCCAGGGAGCAGGAAAACACAAAACGTCATACAAACCTCCATGGTAAGTACAGACTTCAACAATCATACCTATCTACCAGCCTGATCTCTCAGAAATCGATGAAATGACCACAGAGTCTTTAATTCAAAATCCGTGGCAGTTTCACGAAATGGCAGAAAATTCTGTGAAATGAACACGGACAAAAATCCGTGGCAGTTTCACGGAAAAGTCAGCAATGGGCACACAGTAAGACCTTGCTGGTAACTCGATCTAAGCCTTACCCAAACCCTAACCATAACCACTCAGAGTACTTGCTGTTAACTCCATGTAAAATGTACTATGTTGTAATGTATTGTTTGTAACCATGGTGACAGTGAGGAAAAAAATTATAAAAATGCACATTTGCAACAAGTCTGCATCACGCTGGAATAGAAAACAAAATATATGCAAAGTGTCCGCCTGGATTCGAAGTCGCAATCTCTGGTATGTGAGTCGCATGTTTATTGCAATTTCATGTTCCAGTGGTATGAAATAACTCCCCCCCGAAAAGGCACAACATGGTAAATGCTCTAATAAGGTCTATAATTCAAAGTTCTTGGAGGCTTCATAGCTTTCTTCATCACATCATAAAACTGAGCCTTGGAGTAGAAGGTCTCCCAAATGTGCTTTAACTCAAGAGGTAATAGAGATTGGTTGGCTAAAAATTCTCCTCATTCTATTCATAACCTGAAAAATAAATTGAAACAGATCAAAATTCTATGAAATAAAATTCTCCTTGGCATGGTCAACATTTTAATCTCAACACAATTATCCTCAAATGGAGATCTGTAACATTTTTTGGAATTGGGTTTCCAGGACCCGTGTCTCAGAATCATGCCTAGGAATCACACTAAAATGTAGCTTGGGAGCAGTGTTGGGCAATTTAACTTTTAGGATTACTTTTTAGTTACTTGATGAGTTCACACGTTTTGGGAATTCCCTAATTGAGACAAAATTATCATGTAAATGGAGTTCATATTTTACTGCTGACCATGATAGATTTTTTTTACTCTTCCTATTTGTTTTATAGGTCACTGTTAAGATATGATATAAGATATACCTGATAATTTTGTCTTAATTAGGCACTTCCCAAAACTTGTGAACTCATCAAGTAACTGAAAAGTAATCCTAAAAGTAACTTTGCCCAACACTGCTTGGGAGTATGATTACTCCTCACACAGTGTAGGAGGTAAGAGTCAGTTAAAAAGCGTTTTACTACATTTAGCTGGGAATATGATCCACTTGTAGGATAAACATACGACAGTTTGATTGAGAACCTGGCTGGCCAGTGGATCCTAGATATGGCATAGCGCAAATTGGCATAGCGCTGCATGGGATTCCTGCCATATTGACTCCAGCAACTCCTTGTGTTCAGATTGGACGCCTATAAAATGCAGAATCATAATCAGAGAACATAATTATCCCGTGCATGATATGACTAAAGGCTTCAGTGTTGGGTGAACAGTGAGAAAGTAATCGGTGTCTCGGGAGACATGTGGTTGACTGAAACATGTGGGCACCTCTCGTCATCCCACAGACCTGTCCAATGACTTACAGAGCTGCCAACAATGCAGGGTTAGTAGGTTTTGGGAAGGGAAGAAAATCTGGGATAAAAAAGGAATTAACAGAATGTGTTTTCCAGGCATGTATTTTAACTTGTTGCAGTATAAAAAAATGTGTCATAAAATAAAATAATATACTATTGTTACCCAATTTGTAATGTAGCTATACTGTCTAATACTGTTCTCTACTTTCTTGTTGTGTACACAATATAATAGTGTTTATATTGGTGTTTCTCTATAATTGGCCTTCTGTGGCTTAGGGGTATAAAGGCAGTATATGCAGTTGATAGACGATTGATATTTAATAGACAATCCAGGGAGCATACAGGGCCGTAGATACAGGTGACTCGGAATGTGTAGCAACGATTCAGTACACATATTCAATAGACACGCTCTAACGTGGCGTGAACGCGTACATACATACATGCAGATATTGTACGCTTAACTCAAACATAACTACACTCTTGTCACAACATACAGCTCCCTGGACGAACAGCCTTGACTCAGTTACAACATTTAACATCAATGACCGACACCTCTTTCCCAGTTTTGCCAGCTAATATAGAAATACCTAACTAGCTACTCTAACACGGCTGAACATCGTTACTAATCAGAGCTACAAGATACCAGTCTACCCTAACCTAGAAACTGGCCAAACTGAGAGGGAGGTGTCACACGAACTTAAAGGGACATTTACTCATACTTAAATAGAAAACAAGGAACTACAAATACCATGCACTGCATTTAATAAAAACTAAACACATATACATGAAATAACTAAACATATACACAGAGTCCATTCTCTAGTCTCTGTTCACGCCAGCCCTCACTGGGCTGGGTGTTATAAACTGCAAAAGTTAACAGGCTTTTCTTTGAAGCAGACTTTTGTTAGAGGCAGGCCTTGATTTCTAATTCCCTCTGTTTGATAAGTATATGTTTTACTGCCAATCCTCATTCCAGTTTGCCCTTTTAAAGTTGGGCCTACTGCAATACGTTGTTAAAACAACACTTTTTTCTCAACACTTCTTGTAACCGTTCCAATAAGTTGTTGAAAATTCAGTTGCTTGCACAGAATGGGACCCGTGTTACTTCCAATACAGCTACTGCCATCTATTGGCACCTGTACATTACTACAAACTACACCAGGCTGAGTAAATCATACAGCCGCACCTACTAAAATACCGGTAGGACAATAATACTCAATAATATATTCATGCTACTTTCAACACTTTGATTTATTCTGGATTATGGTACTCATCTAAAGTAGCGATAATCATTCCTGCTCCTGCGAGCCACCATTCTGTAGGTTTTTGTTCCAAACCAAATTTAGCAGAGGTGATGCTACTCCATACCAGGATGAAACGCTAATTCATGTTAGTCGCAAAATGGACCGAAAACTTATGGAATGATGGCTCGCGGAAGCAGGAATGAGTATCGCTGAGTATTATTGTCCCTAATTAAGACAAAATTATCAGATAAATGGAGTTCATATATTAACAGTGACCTATAAAACAAATATAAGAGTAAAGAAAATATCAATCATGGTCACCAGTAAGATATGAACTACATTTACCTGATCATTTTGTCTTAATTAGGGACTTCCCAAAACTTGTGAACTCAACAAGTAACTCAAAAGTAATTGTAAAAGTAACTTTACCCCACACTGTTGAACAACACAACATTAATTATTTGTTTACATAATAACTCTTTAATATAAGGTGTTACTTACCCTTGAGGGTGGAAGGAGTGGTGCCTCTGCGGTTGGGGTGGGAATGACCCGGGTTTCGGGCACTGTTGGACCAAATGGCAGGACCTCCCCTTGGGGCCAGAAATGTAGAAGGGCCAAATGGGCACATCCCACCAAAAAAGAGGAACCCCATCCTGTGTTCCTGGCTAAGGGAAAGGATGCAGACAGGAAAGTGGGCTGACATGTCAGCAGACCAATCCCCTATGGCTAGCCCCAGTGCCACTCCTTCCACTCCCCACCATCGACATTCTCTTTGAGAGAGTGGGGATGGATTTTGCGGGACCACTGCCAAAATTGACCCGTGGCCATGAATACTTCCTCATCATTCTTGATCATGCCACTAGATCTCCATAGACCATTCCCTTGTGCAAGGCCACCTCCAAAGCAGTCACTAAGGAGCTGTTTCTACTGTTCAGCCAAATTTGACTGCCCAAAGAAATGCTCACAGGTCAGGGAACCCCATTTGTGTCCAAACTAATGATTAGGATTCAACCAATCTCTCAAACAGATGTTAAAAAGGTGATGGGGAAGACAGATGGAATTGGGATGTAATGGTTCCCTATGTCCTGTTTGCCATTTGAGAGGTGGCCCAGGCCTCAACTGGGTTTTCACCATTAAAAAAATTATACTGACGCTGCCCCCAGGGTTTATTGGATGTTGCCAAGGAAACATGTGAAAAACAACCATCCCCTCACCGGACCCTCATCGAGCACAGCCAGGAAATGAGGGACAGAATGGAGGAGGTGCAACGACAGCAACAATCAACATACAACAATAAGCTGCGCTCCAGGAGTTCTGGCCCTGGACACTAGGTGCTCATCCTGGTGCCCACCTTAGCCTGTAGGTTCCTGGCCACCTGGCAGGGCCACTATACAGTGGTGAATTGATCTGGCTCCACATCAACCGTAATCTGTGTTCTCATGAACCCATGGCCACATCATTCAACATCACATACTGTGCACACTGAACCCGGAGGGGTGATACACTAGCGAAGGGTCCAACAGCCCCTTGCAGTCTCATTGTGGTAGTCCCAAATCCAGATGGCACCCTAAGGTTCTGCAATGATTTCCAGACTTGAATGACATGAGCTACCCAATGCCAAGGGTTGATTAATTGGTAGACCCGGTTAGGTAGGGCCTGATTTATCTCCACGTTGGATCTCCACAAGGGTTACTGGCAGGTGCCTTTAGCCCCTGCACACCAGAAAGAAAACAGCCTTCATCACCCCCACTGGCCACTGGCATTACCGTGTTCGTTTGGGTTACACGGGGCCCCAGCCACCTTCCAGCGGTTTATGGATATTTTACTATGACTTCATCAATCGTATGCCGCCGTCTACCTAGACAATATAATTATCCATGCCAGCACCTGGGTGGAACACCAGCACTGCCTCCAGAAGATCCTGAAAGAGTTGAGACGTGCAAGTTTGGCAGGGGCCCACAATGGCAACGCCGATGGGCGACAATTGAAGGCTGTTCTCCATCGCCGGGTGATTGGGGTTCTATGCCTAGGTAGCAGGCCTGTGACGTGGTGCTCTCATTGACGTCTCAACCGAGAGTGAATAAGGAAGCAAAGCAGACACAGAGGAGGAAAGCACAGGCCAGAACTGTGGACAGCGACAGGCCAAAGAGAGAGAAAGGCAGAGTAAAGACCGTCCACACGAACACGGGTATTTTTTAAACGTGAGGTTTTCCTTTGCGGTTATGTCGTTCGTCCACACAAAAACGCTGTATCAGGTCACTGAAACCGAGATTTTTTGAAAACTCCGGCCAGGGTGAAGTTTTTTAGAAACTCCGGTTACAGTGGTGTCGTGTGGACAGTGAAAACTGAGATTTTGGCACGTGACGTCCGAGTGCACGCTGTTATCTCTGTTTAACGTCCGAGTGCACGCTGTTATCTCTGTTTAACGTCCGAGTGCACGCTGCTATCTCTGTTTAACGTCATTGTGCTCCACTATCTCCATTGTTTACATGAGGAGAGTTTGTGCAAAAATAATACAATTTAAAAGAGTGTGGGCAATGTAGCCAAACTATCGCTGCTAATAACTTTGCTGCTAGCAGGGCTTATATACCGATACATGCACATTTATCGTTTTGTATTGCTGAACAGAGGCATCAGAATGTAATACTGCTCAGGTCACTGCTTATGACTACACTACGCTCCCAGGACACAGACCTCGCCGGTTTTGGACGAGAACTACCGGAACAGGTAATAACCCTTTTCAGCCATCTGATTGGCCAAAATGGCATTACGGTTAGGGTTATATCATCACCTGTTGATTTGGCATGCTCTTGACAGCACATGATCAAGGGTTTTTGCGTTTTCATGTGTAGAGAGATTTTTTTAAACCGTGCTTGTGTGGATGAGATTATTTTTTTAAACGAATTAAGAAAAACTAAGTTTTCAAAAATACCCGTGTACGCCTTAGAGTGAGCCACACACACCGGCCGTGTTCACAGGTGCCTTTTTTCTTTTCAGATGAGGCAGACTAAGCAGGAGATCACCAAGGACATCACCTGCTATACAATGCAGACGACATCCTCCTTCAGACAGTTCAACTACGTTTCGGGCAGCTACCAACTGCCGATAGTTTAGTTTATATTTGTTTTCAATGATGTACCCTCTGGGTTTTGTTTGTTCCGCTCAACCTGACTGTCTCGTTGTTTGTCCCACACTACAATATAAAAAAATAGATTTCAATGGTGGTGGCCTAACTCGTGTTAAATTGATGGACATGGAGACGGATGCCTCATTACTGGTATGTTGGTATACAGAAAAATCTCATCAGTGTTGTGTATATGGTAGGTCCCTTTCCTCTGAGGTGGGAATACGCCATAAAGCTGTGTATTTGCACGACTACTCCATTGTCTTCAATGTACTGGCAGCTACAGCACAGTGTGCTGATTTCCGTGAAAGAGCAGGTAGTCTCTATCACAAAAACACATTAATATGTCAACTGATGATGTTCAGTTTGATATGTAGACCTGAATCCTAATTTGTGGTAATAGCTTGAGTCCTACGAGGCACAATTTGACAAGACATTCTACTTCATTCTACACGCCATTCTAGTTCTGGTTCAAAAAGTAAGTATCACTATCTCCTATGTGCTTGGAGGACAACTGAGTATGCAGAATCCCTACCTACCACAGCAGGTCAGTAGTGAGCACCAAAGCAAGTCAGCCCAGGTCTGACATGAACCCCACCAACCTGGAGCGAACAGAGCCAATTGACTCCACTTACACTAAGGACCAGGCAAATATTGTTATGCATGACCAGGATCTAAAGTCCTAGCCACAATGACACAGCTGTACTGTGAGGCAGGCACTTTACTGCTGTGTCATTCTGAAGGCAAGAATGCTAATGGTTTGATAAATACAGGCACTTCTATTTATATAATAAACAGCTACAACACTGAGGCCAAAATGGAAGCTGAGTAATGTAATGGATTGGTTAGTGCCACTTCCTTCATACACCTGGATATGATTACCATCAGCTAGCTATCCCCTCATCCAGCCAGTCAACCGTTCTGTCATTTTGTCAGCCAGTCAGCCTTTCATCCAGGCAGCCAGCCATCGAGTCAATCATTCATTAAGTCAGTTGAAATGTCAGCCAATCAGCCAATCAGTCAGTCAGTCAGTCAGTCAGTCAATAAGACAGCCAGTCATTCAGTCAGTCATGTTCAGTAACAGTTTTTGGAGCAGGGGTATTTGTGGGCTTGTCACTGTAACTCAATGTAAGACATTACCCATCTTTTCCTCCTGGTGCTCAGCCTTACTCCTTTGCATATAACAAGAACTCCTCTAGCCATTACACTGCTATAGCACTTACCTCACTCCCCCTAACCTAATTTTCCCTTCATTTATTTTTGGAGGAGGCCCAACCACTTGTGTAAGCGGTTAAATTTAGTTGAATCTCTTCTGGATTGTTTCATTCACAACAGACTCAGTGTTCTCCAAACAGGAGATGAATTCTCAGGGAAAAGTGCACGTCCAGACGGGAGGTGTAATGATGTCTTCTCCAGACATTGGGTATTGTTTTTTTTTCATCAAAGAGACAACAGTAGCAGCCAGCTAAGGGAGTGTGTGAGTCACTGGTGGTGCTAGTAGCAGTGTGACTGGGAAGAGCAGTGAATAAAGCAGCTACTCTACATGACTCTCAGTAGAACGGTGTGTTGTTTTCCCTCACCATATGCTTGCACATCGATGTGTTGGAGAATGCAATACAGTAGTATTCTAAGGATGTCACCCATGGCATCCGGCGCCGCTGCTTATCCGTAATGATGAACTGGAGCCATGGTTAGTACGCTCGTTAGCTAGACAGACAAACAAGCCCAGGTTCCTCCTCGGTCCTCTGTCTTGACGAGGAGCTTGAGACTACCTTAACAATGCCAAGCGACACCAGGGACGAGGACAGGCAAAGGGTGGGGGGGTTGGGGGGAACGACCTTTCTGCCAACTTCCTGGCTTCTCGTCTCCCTCAGCAGCTCCATCCTTCCCTGCCTGTCTGCTGTCCTTCATTCCTCTCTGCCTCTTTCTCTCCCAGCCTCCCTCTCCTGGTCCCTGCCTGCCTGCCTGCCGGCTGGGGGGATGAGTGAAGGTTGAGGCCTGGGCGATGCAGGCCCACGCTCTTCTCCTTGTTCTAATTGAAAAGGAAGAGAGTGCAGTTGGTTGTCAGGGCAAACAGGAGTCAGTCAGTCAGTCAGTCAGCCAGTGCATTATTCCCCGGTGCTTGGCTGGCCTCCTCTACTCTGCTCTGTAATTTAAATGACTGTCAGGTCAGCGACGAGAGCAGCACCTCTCCTGTTGAAAGGGGAGCCTGCCACCGTCATCACCGGGCTGACTGCCACACTGGTGATTGCCCCCCCACCCCACCCCACGCCAATGGCAGGCCAGGCACAGCTGTCACACCGGTCACAATGCATTTACTTAGTGACAGAATTCTAATTAGTGGCTACATTGGTGTCACCAGCTAGAGGAGGACAGAGGAGATGAGGAGAAAGAAAACGAGGAGGAGGGAGGAGACAAGGAGGAGAGAGGAGATGAGGAGAAGAAGAGACGAGTTAGAGAGCGAAGACGAGGCGAGAGGAGGCGAGGAGGAGAGAGGAGACAAGAAAGGAGATGAGGAGAGAGGAGATGAGGAAATTACTAGGAGGAGAGAGAAGACGAGAGAGGAGATGAGGAGAAAGGAAGGAGATTAGGAGAAAAGAGGAGACAAGGAGTACAGAGAAGATGAGAAGAGAAACTTTCTCAAGTTTCAACTTTATTTGTCCAAAACACTTTTGTACAACTTTAATTATGTACAAAAGACCGCAGGTCTGTACAGTGAAAAACACCCGTAAATGCAGTAACAATAATAATTAAAACAAAAAAGATGTGCAAAAGATAGACACCATCTTGGGGGGGTCCGTGTGGCATAGTGGGCGAAGTCTACATCATGATAGTCAGTGGTTCCAGCCTGACTATGGTTTCTCTGACTTTCCCTGGACCTCCAGCAAGAGGCAGCACAAATTGGCCTAGCGCTGCCCAGTATTTGGTATAGATAAGTCGAATTATCTACCTTGTGTGAAATAATCGACACGAACATCTTAGTTAAATCATATAGCTGAATTTATTAACATGCTAACCATAGGGCATGGGCTTTCCTTATCTTGCTATTAATAGGAAAATACCACAGACAAGGACCAGGCCTCTTAAGCATTCTGTGGCTGGAACATTAAAGGTCCCACCCTGTCAGTCTTAGTAAACACAGAGTACGGTCACTCATTAACGCATGGTTGAGACAAAAGGATAGATGAGAGAAAGACCCAAATTTTATCAGATGTTCAAAATAACGTCCCCTCAATAGTATCTTGGTACAAAACAGACATTTCATTGTCGCTCTCCAGCGACTACTTTTGTGCAGATTAGGCGCCTGTAAATTCAATTGCAGAAGTATAGTTGGTGAGTGTAATCATCCCGTACATGACTGACTAAAGGCTCCCGTGTTGGGTGAGCAGTGCAAAAATAATTGGCGGCACGGCGACATGTGGTTGGATGAACCATGTGAGCGCCGCTCACCATCCTGCATCTGCCCAGGGAATTGCCGAGCTGCCAACAAGGGAGGGGCATTAAGAATTGGGAGGGTAGGAAAATGGGGAAAATGTTGGACAACAAATAATTAATAAAAAAATAAACAAATAGACACCATCTCTATTAGTAACAATATGACATTAGAATGCATTAGAATCTCTCCAGTAAAGAGATTGACCTACTCAACCGGAGCAACATTCTCGTCATCATCTGCATGTCGTCAGAGCCATTTTATATTTCATAGTATCAGAAATAGTCTTGGTTAACCCTAATCTAATCCATTACTCAAAAACACTGCTGGGTTTTGTGATGCGGATCCATTTGTCCTCACACTGTGGGTTCAAATCCATTTACAACAAACCAATGATTATGCTTTCTTTAAATGTAATCTAAGATATTGTGCAGTAGAGAGAAAAACGTACTGCTTAACTAGAGCTGAAGGAAGCATACTTGCTTGTAATACTTGACATTCCAACACTCGACCCTGACGTTTGACCATCTAGCGATGAACACACTACGTCACTCACATCCCCTCAGCCTGTCAACGTTTCGTTTGATAATCTTTGCAAGTGTTGAGCTGGAGGCGAGACAGTCGAGAACAAGACACACTTGTCTTCTGTTGAAACAGTAACCTGGGGACCCCAGAGGAGAGCCTTAATAACTGGAAGCCCCCAGATAACAGCCCCCCACTCTGACACGCGCTCCCTCTACGGTCAACCTCTCCATCCAAACTGACTGCAGCACTCCATCTCCAGCCCCTTGGCACAGCGAAATCACCAGCCTGGAGAGGCTTTTAAGCCACTTGAAGAGTTCATCCTGGCCCCATTATCACAGCTCAGGAGTGGGATGTCGGTGTGTCAGCAGCACCTTGCCACTCCAAGCCCCAGGAGCAGGGCTGGAGGGTCCTCTACGAAGAGAACCGAACCCAGCCAGGCGAGGAGAGACGAGGGCCCTCTCTCCCCCGCTCGCTGCACTCTTTTTGTCGTCCCCCCACCCTTTGCTCAGGCCAGGCAGGCAGGGGAAGGGCTTGTCAAGGGTCCCCTACAGGAGCAGGTGAAAGGGTCAAGCGCGGCAGCGGGGATGGTGTCGGCTGGCAGGAGCAGGGTCAACACACATTTACTCAGTGACACAGTTGTAATTAAGCAGCACTGCTGTGTCACTGCACCACACAGACAGGGCCAGGCTCCAGGGGCCACGAGCCATGGGCCACGGGCCACACAGCACTGAATGACTAATTCTGCTTTTTTCCACTGGCTGTGAGATTTATTGTTTTCCCAAAGTTAAATTATCTCTTCAGTCTTTGTTGTTGGGAGTTATTGATAGTTATTAATATTTATAATCGTTATTAATTGTTGTCTTTATTATGACCATTTTGAACAAAATGCTTAGAAGCAATTTAAATGGCAATATCACTTTTTGGCAACTGTACATTCCTCTGCAGGAAGGCTTTGAACAGTTCACTGACCGCAGATGGTTTTACACTGTTGATAATATACGGGTTATATTCCAAGACAAAAGGTTCCAAAAGTATATTCCACTGTCTACATAGGAGCATCCTCAGTCAAACACTTTGGTAGAAATGGTTCTACATGAAATCATTAACAAAATAATTTGTGGAACGAAACAATATTTATCTTACAGCGACATTCAAAAACCTATTTAGGTTGTACATTTCTGGGAGTTCAGGAGAACTTGATCTAGACGCCTGGTTTGACGAGATCAGATCATTAAGACATCTACATGGACAGATAAGCAGATCCCAACCCCTGTAGCCAGCTCTCCCTCCTCACTGCCTGTCTGCAGTCCAATGTGGGCTGATATAATGACAGGGGAATCAAGAGGTGAGATCAACACGGGTCGAATTAACACTCGCGGGAATGGCCCCTGCCGCCATGACCCTGTCTGATCTCTGGGGAGAGTGCCGGTCACATTATGGAAATCACTCCGCCTAGAGACACAGGCGGACAGATACACGGAGTAATGGTGTGTGTGTGTTTGTGATGTGTTTGTGTGTGTGATGGTAAAGTGTTAAAGTTGTGTATGGAGGAGGAAGCGATGGGGGCTGTCTGAAATCCAGGCCCAGATAAGGTGACGTACCCAGTATTCATTTGCGCCTGGGCAACAGGATTACGAAGAGAAAGGCGGAAGACGAGATAGAAGACAATTGAACCCCATCTAAAGGTTTTTTCTCCCTTCACCCTGGCTCTCGTTTAATTTGTACGTGTGTCATGTCCTCCGCTCCATCCTTCGCTTTTTACTCAACCAGCTCAAGTCATTAGCACAGGGGTGGTTAGTTCAAGGTTAGCCGGAAACTTACGCAGCCAGAAGAAGATAAAAGCTTGGGCAATAACACAATAATGGAAAGGCAAATTAAAATCATAGTTAAGTTGGATATGCGAGGGGGGTGACCATGATGGGCTCGCTAATGAGAGAGATACTGATGGTCATTTTGCACAGCCAGTCTTTCCCTGATTCATCGCTGATGAACACGTATCATCTCAGAGGACAACGCAGAGATGAAAGCCTTGGTAAAGATTGAAACATTTAGACACTAAAGACGTCATATCTCCAAATCAGGATGAATCTGATGCCCGGGCTTGAAATCCTGCACACCCAAGTAAAGCCAATATATTATCGATGACATCATTTCTTTGCGATATTGACAAGTCGCTGTTATAAATGTTAATGTCCTACTCGGTATGTTAGTGATCATTCATTAATGGACTTAATCCATCCATTTATATACCATCAGTCCATCATGTTCTATGATCCCTCATATACAAGACAGACAAGAAAAATATGTACCTTGAGAAAAGCTTTGAAGAAGTGGTTCAACAGTGAGAAGATATGAATATTGTCATAATCTGGAACAATATAACACTACAAAACAAGGCATACTATAACTTGAAATAGCATTACATTTGTCCTGTACAGACAATCCACTAGGCCACTACAGCCTGAAAGATGATGCGTAAGAACAGGGACCATTTAAAACATATATCATTATTTTACAGTCTTTTACATCTCCAATACAAAGCTGTGGCTAATGAATAAAACATGCAGGCTGGCTGGCATTCAGCATGTATGAGATAAGGAAAACATACAAGGTGTGTGTGTGGGGGGGTAGCCACAGGAGGGTCTCTGGTAGCCAGATGAGCAGGGGCCCTGGAAACAGTCATTTGGAGGTGGGGGAGGGCTGGTTGGCCTGCAGGAGTTAGGGATCTGCTGCAATGTCCCCGTGAACATCGTAGATGACCGAAAACACAATGTTCAGCCGTGTTGATCCTACCAGATGATAAACCAGGTGACTAAACAGGGGTGAGAACCACAGTGGCTTTAGTGTGGTTATTGCTCAGACAAACCAAGTGGCCATGGCCCTCTACCAGTGGCCCTCTTGTAGGTCACCCTCCCTTGGCAACGTGGCATAGCTAGAGAGGAGCATCCAGACACTGAAGAGGGCCCTATATCGCTCAGGGTTGACACCCAGCCCTCCAACTCTCTGACAGAGTGAGCCCATTTAGTATAATTTTACCTGAGTATGCTACTGGGTACTAGAGGTCGGGGGTGTCTGGGAGTAAGCATTGAAGAAGTGCTGTTGGGTGAAGTAGGCTTGTTTCATTAGCATGCCTCCTGCAATAACTTGGCTGTCACTGGGCTTGATGGAGCACTTCTCAAAGAACTCCTCATCTCCTCCTTTTACCTGACTTCTGTAGCGGATGCCAGTTTCTGTGTAGGCAGTAGCCACGGCTCCGTTAGCCAAATGATTGTTTAGTTCTAAATGGCACCCTGTTCCCTGTTGAGTGCACTACTGTTTACCAGGGGCTAAAGCTCTCTCAGGATAAAAGCAATGCACCCTATTAGAAATGACGTGTTGATTGGGATGGCTACACCCCTTTTTGGATAACTTCACTGGCCTTAAAATAGTTTATCATTGCTAATTCTCCCAGTGCAAATTGAAAGCCGTAAAAATTCCATAGAGCTTCTAATTCTGACACATTCCAGCCCGGTGTGCCCGTTGCACAGGTTGTTCGTGTGCCCTGGCCGATTATGATGTAGAGGAAATGCCCAAGTAGGAGTGCATGTCATCAAAAATAATGCTGTTCTCCTTGCAGCTCCATGGTAGCAGCTCTAGGTGCTTCCCTATCTCCCTGAGCTTCTCCTGGCCTCTAGTGTCCTAACAGATGACTCCCACCTGGACGGGAAGACGTTGAGCTGGGTTGACCTTCTCCATAATGTAACATCATCAATGACCGATTGGTACAACGACCTATCATGATGCAGTCACACACACAGGAACCTGTTGAAGTATGCACCTTTATTAATTTAAGGATGGTCTAATACAGTACATTTTCCATGGATTACAGGAATGTCTGAATAATAAAACTATAAATATGTTTTCTGGGGAAAGGCGGTGATATTAGCATACTGTAACATAAGGCTTTCTCCCATGTGATTAACCAACAGATGATATTATGATATTCATCCTAATATAAACTTTGTCTTTGTAATGCATTGTGATATTAAATTAAATCTGGTGTCCTCCAACGATCCACTCCACACTATACTTGTTTATGCAGTGTAAACAATAATCATTCTGCTCCTTTTTTATAACTCAAGTAAATAAAGTTGTCTCATTAACATTGAATAAGTTACAGTAATGGTCACTGCGCTGTCATTTGTGTACTTTTATTTGTCTACCAACCAGCGGCCTACCTTAAAACACTCCTGTGTTTCACAGACGTGGTACACACATCTAATGAATCTACCATATTTACATCTACCTCTTTATTGTGTTTCATTCATCCGGCGTTATGCACTACAGCATATTTTAATGGCCCATTGTCCTGATTATCAGATTTAGACTCGACTCTTCCTCTCACAATAATTAGAGCAATTACAGCACCTGTATTCAAGCGAGTGACACAAATAAAAAAAATATTATTATTATTTCTGATTGCTGAACCATCTTATTAGATTTCTCCGACATGCAATAGAAATAGATGAAGCTCAAGTCAACGGTCTAGTCATTTGTGCCCTGTGGCAGAGCCCCACTTTGCTGGCCTTCCTATTTGTTTCTAATGAGAGCATGGCGCTACTGCTAGTTAGCACAGGGGGAGTGTTTGGGCAGTTCCAAATGGGCTGATTTAAGGTAAGGGGTCAGAGGTCGGTCCAATTACATCCGCGGCAAGAGCGCCTCCTGGCTCTTTGATTCCTCAGTTCTAAAGGGCTGGCCGGGTGTAGGGGGTCTATGGCTGCAGCATTAAGGGGGTGTTAATTGGAGCATGTTGTTTTCACCGCTAAGCCATCAGGCCAGGGCGAAACAACTGTACTTTTCTAATTGCTGAGGCAAAGGCCTTTATGTTTCTATCCTGCTAAGAGCCGCCGGCTCAGGACAAGAGTGATGCAAAACAAAGTTCACATTCGTCATATTGTACATGCTGGAAATCAGTTGAAGTCGCCGGCTCTGGAAATATGGAGAATGTGCAAACAAGGTCTACGTAGGCCATTATTTTTCTTATCAAAAGAGCTTTTCTTTTAGACTACGTTTACATAGGGTAACAATGGTGAACATGAGAATACCACTGTCTGATTTCTGAAGAAAACACCAAATTAGAAGTCCAACTAACTGCTCGGCTCATCCTAATACAGGAACATTTGCGTTTCATCCCAGTCACATCTAAGATATTCATTCATCACAGCCCACAACCGACGCTCACAACTGGGCGTATCTGCCTTGCAGAAGCGTTGACTGCCAGCCTCACAGTGTGGGGGGCTGTGATGGAAGCTAGAGGCTCTCTGGGGGGGGCAGTCAGCCATGGCAGAGAAGGCCTGTTAGCTAAGCACCGTCTCGTCCTGCCAACAATTAGCGCCGCTGTCTCCCCGGACGCCAGTCATGGTACTGTTTAATTACACAGTATAGCGAGGATGAAGGGGAACACAAAGGAGCGTCAGACAGCACCGGGGCACGGCTTCACAGACAGCCTAATAGAGACATCAGCTCTGGAGCGCAGAAGCCAAGAGGCAGAGAGCCTGGACTGCTACATGGAATCTTCCCCTGCGTTTGGTCCGTGGCCCAAATGCCACCCTACTACAACATGCAATATCTTTGACCAGGGTGAGAAATTTAGTGCACTATAAAGGCTATCGAGTGCCGTTTGGAACTCATTTTGCCTCTCCCCTGCATTAGCAGCAATTTCTCATTCGCTTTATCAGTGCTCGTTCCGGAGTGGTGTTTTGCCTGCGTGTGTGTGAATGAGTGGGATATTGTTCTCTTTGTCGTCCACACAGCACAACTTGTGTGAGATGAGGTATTGAGCTGTGTGAATGAGACAAGCTGTTATAAGGCATTTTGCCTGTCATAAAGCATTTTTTTATTGGACCCAGCAGCACCCATCTCTCTCTCTCTCTCTCTCTCTCTCTCTCTCTTTCTCTCTCTCTCTCTCTCTCTCTCTCTCTCTCTCTCTCTCTCTCTCTCTCTCTCTCTCTCTCTCTCTCTCTCTCTCTCTCTCTCTCTCTCTCTCTCTCTCTCTC
>JACXGM010000407.1:0-29221 GCA_016801145.1 Umbra pygmaea | reverse complement strand
GGATCAATGCTTGTCAGGGATGTGTGTATTTAAACTACAGGGAGCAGCTGGGGGACTGATGGAATTTAGCGGGTCCGCTCCAGTGATCGTTGAGCACCATTCCCATCTCCTTCAACTGTTAGGCACACACTCAGCCCAGGCACTTGATCGGACACATACCTGTCTGCCTTCTCGTTTGGGAGAGGGCTGGGCTATGGATCCATATGGATTGACTGCCAAGAGGTTGTTAAGTCAGCATGTTGTGTTCTTGTTGAGTATTATGAAAGGATGGCGGAATGATAAGATGCCTTACTACATCACAATCTGCCTAGGAGAGTCCCCGAACATACAGGTACGCAAACACACCCCGTAGAGAGAAATCGATTGGCGGCCAATGCATTGATCTACCGATCGTCTCATTAGCATCTTTCCCGTCAATAAATTGGCTTATGTTTTCATCCAATGGTCTAACTCATCGTGAGTAAGTCTTAGTTCATTCTGAGACAGTTCATGCCTGTGGGAAAGAACTGCTCAATAGAGAGATGGGCTTTTCCAGTGATGGAGAGGCAATATAAAGTAGATGTTTAATGATAGGTTTTTCTGTCCAGCAATGTGCCAGCCCCCTCCTGTATGCACCAAAGCTGAGGTTCTACATCTATTCATTTGTAGCTTGAGACACTGACTAACATGTACCTTATCAGCATTGTCTTAATTGCTTATCATCTCATTACTCTGAGGTCCAATTTGCTGATCGTGGTTAAATCTTAACTGTCAATCTACCTACGTGTATTAGAGTAATAAACTATTCCCCTGTCATCCAGAAAGCATAAAACCCTCCAGTTTATTATACAGTGTTATACATTCTGACTGGGCCAACGGTCTGTGCCCTTCCTCTCTGTATCCTTACATGTACCTACAGGATATCCATAGACTATGCCTCCTCCTGTCCCAGCATTAAATAATAACAAAACACCTATTTTCTTTTTTACCAAATGTATGTGGACACCCCTACTGATGATGGAGGAGAGATAATGGTCTGGGGCGTTTATTCAGGGTTTCGTTATAAATGTTCGGCTAGGCCCCTTAGTTCCAGTGAAGGGTAATTTTAATGCTACAGGTTACAAAGACATTTTAGACAGTTGGGTGCTTTCAACTTTGTGGCATCAGTTTGGGGAAGGCACTTTCCTGTTCCATCATGTGCCCTGTTCACAAAGTGGGGTCTATTAAAGCATGCTTGTAAGGGGGGGAGTCAATTCTATAACAATGCCCATGTTTTTTAATTGGATGTCCGACCCCCCAAAAACATAATTCTAAATAACAAACAGCAAGTAATATTCCCATGCCCACCAGGATGTCTGCTTGCCTGACGTCTCAACATACATTCTTCTGCTGCCGTTCTCTACTCAAGAAACAAAAATCCAGACTGTCCTTGCAATTTTGCCAGAGTTTGAGTATCCAATGGTTGTACACACACTGTGTCTCCAGTCCAGCCACCCTCCATACTGCTCTGTGATGCGTAGGGACTGACGGATGGCTCCCCTCTTTCTGTGGACACCATGATGAACACCCGGCCTGCAGACAGCCCAGGAGGGATCAAGACAGGTCCTACCTAACTGTAGCAACCCTGCCGGAACCTGCCTCCCCCCCAGCGGTCCTCCACCAACATCCATTGTCTGGATTTTATTTATTCATCTGATCACGGCCTGTTTGTTTTTTTAAGCAAGACAAATTGAAAGAAATAAAAGCACCAGGCTGAAATTTGTGCTTCGCATTGCTCTGTGTCAAAAGACAGTGGTGGTGGCTGTGCATCATGCCATGTCTCGTATGCATAATATGTTACCCAGCAGCCAGAATGATTCAAGGTTTGAGACCACTCAGGTGGGCCTGGCTGGTAAACAGGTCTACACTGCTCTGTGTGCTTATAGAGGGTAGTTAGCCATGCTAGCTACAGCAGACACTCAACTTATGTAAGGAAAGCTATAGGAGATAATGCAAGGTCTTTTTAATCAGGAGTTGTTTGATTAACACAGGAACAGAACAGCTATATTTACAGCATACAGTAGTAGTTAAACTGGTATTAACCTTAAAATAATTACAAATGTGCTTGCCATATCAAAAACCATTTAACTTAAATGTGACCAATAAAGTCACATTTACCTCCACAAGTAAAATTTTCAATCTAGCTGAAAAGGTACACTGAATAAAGTGCAATGTCATTAGTTAAAGATGGTTTCAACAATTGTATTAATTGTTGATGGAAAAACACAGATTTTTAATGTCACTGACTGTATTATTATTAATATAACTAATATTACAGTTATACATTTTATATCTATTCTTCAATCAAATGAACATTATGAAATTGATGATATTGTTGTATCATGAACAAGTATGTTGTTTACACAAATCTAGTTTACAGTTAGTAAACAGACCTGGATACCTGACCTTCTGAAAAAAAAACATTTGCAGACCAGCTGTCTTTAAAAGGTTGGTTTTAAAAAATGAACAACACATAGAAAACAAAGGTAAACTGCCCGGCTGAGAATGCTTCTGAATGCAGTGTCACACGTCCTTGTCATATTGGTACAGGCTACGTGTCTGACGGCCTGGAAACAGAATCAAAGTCTCCAGATGAAAGACAAGCCGAGCGGAAGCAGTTGTGCACAAGAGAAGGGCACATCAATCATTTTGCCATGCTCTGACTGCTCCGCCCACTCAGCACTGATGACAACCCCTCAGCTCGCTGGCCAGCCTGAAACACACACCTCTGTTACCATAGGCTCAGAGACACACTGACTTTTGGTGAAAAGTTGTGCACTTCATAGTGAACAGGGTGCCATTGGGAGCACACTTCATCTGGTTCTCTCGCGTTAATCCCCCGTAGTCTACTATGTGAAAAAGACTCCAGTTTATTGTTTGAGAGCCAGGCTCCACTTTTTTGTTTTCAGCACCCTGGACAGCAGCACAAACTGACTGACTAAGTGCTGCTACTCTGCTTTTCAAACATAAACTCCTACTGGACCATCCAGGTGGGTGGAGAAGAACAGGCTACCCTGTGGAGATGGAACAAGTGGTCTGTTGGGAGCGGGAAGCTGGTGTGAATTAAATTGGAGTTGAATGTCTCTTGAACCCGTCCTCTGATTGGACTCCCAGGCCGTCCCACCAGACCCTGCTGAGTTCCAGCACACAGCTATTAGAGGACAGGACACATGAACTGAAGTGGCTGGGTTTAGAGAGAGACAAGCGAGGGAAGACAGAGCGAGGGCGAGCCAGAATCCCCAGAGTGTAACTCAATAAAGGCAAACGTGTCATGTTGACAAATGTACAGGGTGAGATATTATTTATAACAGGGACTATGTTAAACAGCCAGGGTTTGTTCTGTGTACTTTCTCTCCCCCTTTGAAAAAACGATGGAGGTAAATCTTCCGGCGGGGCAGGGCAGTGATAAATAAGGCCAGGGAAGTGAAGCGGCGGAGCTAGCGGTTGGCGCGCTATAGACGTGGTAGTTTTCCTGCTTGCTGTTGTTGATGTTCCTTCATGTTTACCCCCCAACGTGCGCATCTCATCTGCCCCCACCCCCCTGCCCGGCGCATCTCTATCACTGCCTTTCTCTATGCCTGGAACAGTGGGACCTCGGGTGGGGAGCAGGCAGCAAGCCAGCCCCTGACAGAGTGCTAGCTTTAATTTTGTCCAGAGGGGCTTCTCCTCGCTCCTCTCTCATGGAACAAACAAATATTTGTCCTCATTACTAATTAAACAGGAAGAGGAAGAGCGCTCAGGGAAAATTGACGACCACACACACACACGCATGTGAGCGCAAACCCTCCGAGACACAGGTACACATTATCGTACACTCCCCCGGCTCGGAGAAACGACTTGCCTGGTTTTGTGATTTACGAGCATCCGTGTATTTGGACCCGAGCGTCCACCTGTAAGCTATTCATAAACAAAACAGCTAAATAATGAATGTTTTTGGCTGTGGTGTTGGCCCATGTGGCGTTTAAATGAATAGGAATTAGTGGGGCAAGAATGGAGCAGTGAAAGGCCTCCGTGTGTGTTGTGCTTTCTGCGTATGGGGAGATCCATTTATCAGACGGCTGCTGGCTGCCAGGTGGAACAGTGAGGCTGTGAGGAGAGGACCAGAGGTGATCCTGGAACCCAATGCCCTGCTTGATTAAAAACCCTGGCAACTCTGTTCACAACAACAAGACCATGGACACCTCTGATTACTGCCAAAAGGACTTGATTTCTCCCTCTTCCTTGCGGTCACACATTAAAGGGGCCTGCGGGAGAGTAATGCTCCGAATTAATGCACCCAAAGTTTGTGTTGATTGTTCATGCAATGTGTGTTTCGTAAATTAAAGTTGCTCTGCCAAGGTCTTTAGTGGTCATGGTAAAATCCTGTCTGAGGACCTGCTTCCATCTGGAGCGTTTAGCGAGACGGCGTGTAAGAAGCTGACCTTTCCGCTGTCTGCAGGCCCTGCCGGCGGTCAGCACGCAGCTAATGGCACCCGCCACTCATCTGCCCTCTACCCTTGTTGCTTCTACTGGAGGGGGAAACTGTCACAAGTGTTGAGAATTAGTGGGCCGTGTGATCTAATGGCGAGATGGAGGTACGGTGGGAGGGATGGCCTGGCCCAGGCAGAGGAGAGCAAAGCCCACCAGACATTGGTTTCTAAATACCAGGACGATAGGCGCGACCCGGGGCTGACTGACAGCTGTATGTCTGGGTTAGGACAAGTTGAATCCTGTGACAAGCACCCACAGAAAGACGGACTCAGAAATAACACTTTAAGTACACAAAAAATACAATGAATGACAGTGTAGGAAGGCAGGATGTTATTTGGGTAATTTAACATGGTAAATAATGAGAATTGTATTATTTTGTCTGTTTCTGTCAGCCTTTTTTCCCTCACGGCGCTTTAAGAACATTTGGAAGTAATGTGCTTGTTTCTCTGAGCATTATTCATGAGCCGTAATATGCCACGTTCCAAATTATTATGCAAATTATTTTTTTCACTGATTCTCCTAAATAGTCGATGCAAATGACAGTCAGTATAATTTTCAAGTCACCAACCATTAGGGTGTAAGTCGAATTTCATTGAACAAACCACCCAATGACAACAGTATTTCTTTTCAAAAATAAAAATCTCAAACTGCACTGTTCCAAATTATTATGCACAATAGAGTTTCAAATAATTTTATTGCTTGTAAAGAACTGAAAATTGTCATTTGTTGAAATTGCAGCATTAGGAGGTCATATTTACGGAAATAAAAATCTATTACAATCAAACACATCTTAACAGGGCAAGTTACATGTTAACATAGGACCCATTCTTTGATATTACCTTCACAATTCTTGCATCCATTGAACTTGTGAGTTTATGGAGAGTTTTTACTTGAATTTCTTTGCATTATGTCAGAATAGCCTCCCAGAGCTGTTGTTTTGATTTGAACTGCCTCCCACCTTCATAGATCTTTTTCTTGGGGATGCTCCAAAGGTTCTCAATAGAGTTGAGATCAGGGGAGGATGAGGGCCACACCATGAGTTTCTCTCCTTTTTTGCCCATAGCAGCCAATGACACAGATGTATTCTTTGCAGCATGAGATGATTTTGCTACAGAAAGCACAGTTCTTCTTTTTGTACCATGGAAGAAAGGTTACAGTCAGAACCTCTACATACTTTGCCGAGGTCATATTTAAACCTTCAGGGACCCTAAAGGGGCCTACCAGCTCTCTCCCCATGATTCCGGCCTAAAACATGACTCCACCACCTCCTTTGTACGTTGCAGCCTTATTGGGACATGGTGGCATCCACCAACCATCCACTACTCCATCCATCTGGACCATCCAGGGGTGCACGGCACTCATCAGTAAAAAAGACTGTTTGAAAATTAGTCTTCATGTATTTCTGGGCCCATGGCAACCGTTTCTGCTTGTGAGCATTGGTTAGGGGTGGGCGAATAGTAGGTTTATGCACAAATGCAATCGTCTAGAGGATCCTGTACCTTGAGGTTCATAGGACTCCAGAGGCAACAGCAGCTTCAAATACCCGTTTGCTGCTTTGAAATGGCATTTTAGTAGCTGCTATCTTAATCCGATGAATTTGTCTGGCAGTAACCTTCCTCATTATGCGTTTATCTGCACAAACCCATCTGTGCTCTGAATCAGCCACAAATCTCTTCACACTATGATGATCACGCCTAAGTATTTGTGAAATATCTAATGTTTTCATACCTTGTCCAAAGCATTGCACTATTAGACACTTTTCCGCAGCAGAGAGATCCTTTTTTTTCCCATATTGATTGAAACCTGTGGCCTGCTTAATAATATGGAACATCCTTCATAAGTAGTTTTCCTTTAATTGGGCTCATCTGGCAAACTAATTATCACAGGTGTCTGAGATTGATTTCAGTGAACCAAAGAGCCCGGAGACAATACCATCCATGAGTTTGATTGAAAAACAAAATGTTTAATGTTTACGACAATTAATTCCAATTTGCATAATAATTTGGAACTCTGTGTATAGGTATGCTGCCGCTCATCTGACTGGGTGTAATAAAAGTCATGTCTGATGCTCAGACCCGCCCTAATTAAGTGTAATCAGAGCAACCCAGTCCTTCCCCTGATGCAACACTAGCAGTTGTGACAGCAGCCAACCAACAGAGATGAGAGTGAACAGGACCCGGGGCAGTCCGTTCACCTGCACTGACATTTAACTAAAAACCAATCTCCATGTCTCTGAGTGGAGGCCGTAACCTGAGGCCTGCTTTGCTTTTGTGCCAGATGTAGGCAGCGCACGTGTGCGTCTGTGTGCGACCAAGCGCCCTCTACATGAAGGGGGTGGGGTGGGCATGTTGACACAAACATACAGCCAAGTAATAAATGTGGCCGCTTGTGTACAACTCAAGTTTATTAATGCATTGGCTCCTGTGTGGCTCAAGTGTATGCATTTGTTTTCTTGTGTATGGTTGAAGTGGATATTTTTGCGTGCGTGCTCACACACTGTATGTGCCCCCCTGCACAGAGAAGCGGAACTCTGTTGGCAGAAGAGGGTCAAGGTCCGACTCCCTGGGACATCATCATCTCCATCTTATCAGCGTTGCAATAATTTGACGATAAAATAAAATAAATAATAAAAAAGACGCCATAATCCCGGCTCTCCTGGAATTGGAAACTTATACAAGGGTTAGTGGCTGGAGGTGGACGATGCCCTTGGGCCTCCAGAGCGCACTGGCAGGGGAGAGAAAGAGTGAAAATGTCCTTCTGTTTGACATATTGCACATCATGTCAGCTCCCTTTTACGGTTCCACAATCTTTAGCATTTCACAGGAGGGTCGCAGAGTGCAGGTTAACTAGTAGCCGGGGGGTGAAAGAATTCTCTGTGACAAATGGGACAGTCAATTGGAATAGGGAAAGAGTGGGGGGGGTTGGTGAGGAGTGGGTCAGGGGAAATGGAGTGGGCTGATCAGTGGCCCACCCTAGAGGTGGGGAAGGTTAAAGGAGTCAGATAAATCCAGGTGGGTAAGGAACACTGGTGATCTGTTGGGGTCAATGGTTAAAGGGCCACCGGTGGTACCGGACACTGCCCCCAACTGAGACTCTGCAGACTACAATGTCAAGTCTTACGCCTTTCCGAGTCTTCTGTCAACACTCCAAATGTCGTGTAAAACACCTACAAATATCGTAATGCTGTTTTCATTTTAAATGCATTATTTTGCTGAATTTACCATTATGGGTTAGAGTAAATTTATCAACTCAATAAATCTGTGGTCTTGTGTTCATCGCAGCCTTTCCAACTGTCTTGCTCAGGTTGTGGGGGGTTTATTTAGCAATGTTTTGGTTACAGGTGCGGGTCTTACCACTAGACCAGCCCAATTCAACTCAGGCCCTCAAAGCCAACCTGGTACACAAGGTGGGTGCAATAAATGATAAAGTAGAACAGATAACCACAGGCTCCAGCCCTGAGGGTAAGAGTTGAATACCCCTGCACTAGACTGTCTAAACCTTTTGGTGGTAGAACAGTGGACAGGAGGACAGCTGAAGTAACCCTGTTTTTGCTGAAGCACTAATGTGTCTTCACAGCAACCCCAGAGATGTCTTCATTCTTACTGTTTTCTCTGGCACCAAGTTTTTCCAAACCTCATCGGCTCAGTTTTCATCAGTCCTCATCTTTCCCTTCCCCCCAATCCTTCTCTCTGTCGGTGGCACAAATGCATTTGTTCAATACCTCTAGCAAACAGATTAGACGCCTCTTATCAGAGACAGGGAGTGCGTGATAATGGTTTTCACCAGATCCCTGCACTGTCACAGATTAAAATGGCCCTGGCTGGAGCGTATTAGCAATCTGTTCTTTTTGCTTCATTTTTTTTGTCTCTGTCGGCCATTGGATTTCCTGTCCAATCTATTGTGGCAGAACCCTGAAGACACAAGGAGAAGTCCGCTTCAATCTGATAGGTGATTGGTTTTTTCCCCTCTCCCTGTTGCTGATTCCCTGCTTTCTCATCGATCGGGGCTTCGCCCGGATGCTTGTCACCTTGGTGTGTGTGTGTGTGTGTGTGTGTGTGCGTGCGTGCGCGCGCACACATACCTGTGTGTTTCAGTGTGTCTCACCTCCCACACTTCCTTGAAACTTGATCCAAAGGGATTGATCTTTGTTCACTAAACAAAGGCCGACCACTGAGACTGAACCCAGAGACAAGGTGCCGTGCTCCACACCCGCTGATGCTCAATTACCAGCGATACCGCTTCCACACTACACCTCCCAACAGGCACCTGGCCCCACAACCAAACAGTGGCTGCTGGCACTATAAATCAGAAAACAAGCTTACAGTCTGGAACAGAATGAAAGGAATAGTACTAAACATATGGTGCCTTTATATTAGGGAAGCTCAACCCTGTTCCTGGAAAGCTGACATACAGTAGGTTTGTAATAATCTAGCAGGCACAAATGGTTCTAAGAATTAGAAATGGTTCTAAGAATAAGCTGGACAAGACAATAATCAAATTGGTCAGTATTAGATTTGGAGCACAAACCTACCACAGGTTAGCTCTTTAGGAACAGGGGTTGAACCCACAGCATAGTAGATCTCAAGGTACAGGGTTTGGCATGCCTGTTCAATACCTTTCTATAACATCCAGCCATTGTAATGGGCCATCCTCTTTCCACCGCCCTCGTACAAGCTTCCACTCAACAGGTTCCACTTCCACAGACGGCACACAATATATATTTCTCCTAACACTCTAATTTGCATCCAACAAAGAGCAGGGATATAATACTCTTGTGATTTAAACCTGTCTCTCGGCTTTAGCATTTTTCTCCAGGGCCTGTGTTGCAGGTTTCAGTAGAACTGTGCTCTAACTAGAATATGAGGGCTATAACCGCATGGATATACATCTACCTCACTGATTAATGAGCAGGATGCCGGTGTAATGTTTTCCCTGGAAAGCCCCAGGCCACAGGAATCAAGTCAATAATTATCGTTAGGATGGTACATCTTTTACAACAAACGCTTGTCGTTTTATCAGCGGGGCAGATCATTCTCATTAGGGATGAGTCAATGAAGACATACTATACGCGTGTGAAAAAAGAGATGTGTTGCTAAAGGAGAACGGATAAAACCAGGACATTACTGTAGCTCACTGAGTTCACACAATGTAGAACCGGTTTTTGAGGTGTTGTGACAGTACTTGACCACATGAGAACAATAGTTCTTCGGCGTGGAGTCAGTAATGTTGAGCTCTCCCACATCTACCTTGGTCATCGGACTGAGTGTTATTATTTTTGGAGCCCTCTGCCGGTTCCGTTCCAGGTAGAGCCCTGTCGTCCCCCCCTCTCTCTGCCAGTCCTGCAACCCACCCTGGCCATGCATGTCAGCCCATTAGCAGGCCAGTGGTATCTCTGTGAACACCTCAGCCCTAGCTGTCCCCCATGTTCTGTCCCTGTCACCGGTAGGAATTTACGGCATGCAAATAGGCCCCAGTGACTGCCTGCCTGCCTGCCTGCCTGCCCAGGATATGTGATGAGATATCCATATTTAATGAGATGAAATGAGACGTGGGCGAAGGGAGACGAGGAGGGTGGAGGAAGTGTATCAGACCACGCGTCACTCTCCACACACAAACACACACACCCCCCCACAAGCATGCACACGCACACACATGCGCTCGGTCATGCACACACACCTCCTCGTTTGGCTGTTTTTATGGACTTGTCCCCTTACAAGGCACCAAATGTCAGTGCTGTTGTTAATCCCGCTATGGCTGGACTAATGAGGCCATACCCATCTGTGTGTGTGTGCGTGTGTGTGTGGTGTACCTGATTGTTTTTTATGGCAGAACTTCCATCGGTTGCCCCAAGGGTCTTTTAGTATTCTTGTTTTCTCTGTGTAGTGAAAGTGATTATGCGGCTGGGCTGTTTAGCCACGCAGGTTCATCCTAATGAAAGCCTCCCTCAGGAACGCTGCCTAGCCACTCTGCTCTAGAGGTTCTCTCTCATTTTGCTGAACTCACAATCAAGTCGCTTTCATCAACGGATGGCACCGCTATACACTCGCGTGCACATACAGTACGCATCCAAACCCCTCCTGATGGACGGGGGATCTCTGTCCGTGTCTCAGAGGCCAACCTACTCATTGTCCCGCCCTGAGGGAAACTCAAATGGTTCTACATACAGATTTGATTAGGCATGCTTGTTATGAGCATGCCCTGTGGGGAAGGAGCATACAAGGGGGTGAATTTGTTGCAGTTTGCAGGTTGTTGTGAGACTTAGCTATCAATGATGTTGGCAAAATAACAATAATGCCAGTGTCCTTAAAATTAGGCAGTGGAGGACAGGTACTAGGGTCAAGCAAGATAGCTTTAAGATCAATGAAACCTACTGAACGGCATTGTATTTTGTTTGCTTATCTATTTTCCTAACTAAACATCTTGGCTTAGCATGTTAGTGCACGATGTCTGGTTGGTTTACAATGTTTGCTTGATGCAATAACTTTGGTTCCACTGGCAAGGAGTTGCCTTTAGCGTTTTAAAAGAAGCGCGTCCTGCCTCAGCGCATGTGTAAATCTGAAGAAAATTGGATCTCTCTGGTCTGCCTGTGCTGGTAAATGAAAGTGTGTGAGATGTGTGTGCTTGTGTGCATGTGTGTGGGTCTGTAAGTGTATGTGTGTAGGTGTGTATGTATGTTTTCTATCGTAGGACTAGAAATAACTGAAACAACAGTTAAACAAGAAAGATGTGAGGAATTTTCAGCGAAGGGTAAAAGTAACAATGGTTAGGTATAGAATTAGAGTTACTAGGAGTTATGGATTGGGTTTAGTGCTAAGATTTAGGGTTCAGGTTTTTGGGTTTGTGGTTATGATTATTGTAAAGTTAAGCAGTATTTCTTATGGGAATAATTAATAAAATACCTGCAAAGACAGCCAAATCCTGCATTGACTGACTCTCTAATATATTTTCCTCATTTATTGTGTTGAATGAAATCAGAATGGATTTAATCAGTTTATAATGTCAAAGTGACAAATAAGATCTGCTAAGTGCTCTAATTTAATTACAAATATAAAACACATAATTCTAATATTCATGTTTTGCAAATCCTGTGTGCAATTAAGGTGTTTCACATGACTTCATGTTAAAAAATCTCTGGGAGGTCCCACAGTTGGTTAGTAAAATTCCTAACAAAAACTACATCATGAACACCAAGGAACATTTAAAGCAAATCCGGAATAAGGGTTTTCTAAAGCACCAATCAGGCGTAGGATATAAGAACATTTAAAATTCACTGAATATCCCAAAGAGCACACTAAATCGATTAAGACAAGAAACGAAGTATCCATAGAAGCGAAGAAGCCACAAAGAGACATATTTATCAACACCAAAGGAGTTAGTCTTCAAACTGTGCGTACTGCAACATTAGGGTGAGCGCTTTACAAAGTTACTTTTCATGGGAGAGTGGCAAAAAGAAAGCCATTGTTGAAAAGCTCACATCAAATCTTGGATAGATTTCGCTACAAGGCATTTGGGATATTCCAAGCCAAAATGGAAAAACATTAAAATTGCCTGAGGAAAAACAAGACCTGTGATAATAACCCAAGAAATACAGCCAAAGACACACAGGAGTGGGTTAACATGACCAATGTCCTGGAGTGACCAATTCAAGGCCCACACCCCAAATCAATTGAGAATATGTGGACTACCAGTTTTAAACATCCAACGTCACAAACCTTGAGCTCTTTTGCCAAGAAGAATGTGCAAATATTGCTGAGTCTAGATGTTCAAAGCTGATAGTCCAAATAGACTTATGGCTGTAATTGCTGCCAAAGGTGCCTTTACCAAATATTGACTACCAGGGATCGATACTCATGCAATGCGTTGTTTTCTGGGTTTTACTGTATTTGTAAGTCCAAAGGTGTTGAATAGGCTACCTCTGAGAATCACTGTTTAGAACAGTATGTTTTACATGCGGGTACAATTTACGTGAGGCATGAATCAATAATAAATTATATTTCCAGCTTTAGGACTAGGGTAAATGTAAACCATCAGACTTTTTTTGAGGTAAATAAATCCATCTCATTACAGGTCTGTATTGTGATGAGGCAGATCTCCGTACACTGATGAAATTTGGCTCTATTGGCTCAGCGTGACCTAAGGTGGACCGGTGAACGACCAACACTGCTGGTAAGCCGGGCACCTTCAAGCAGATTGTTGTAATTGTAAATTGGATGAAATAAATGGGAATTGGACATCATGAATAAATATTAGGAATTGGACATCATGAAAAAAAGGATCATAATCCTAATTTAACGATCATAATTTGAATAAATTACCAGTTTATATGTTGGGAAAGAAATGTTGTGTCCGCGCACAGATACTCCTATGAGTTCATTTAATTTTTATAGCAAAACACTCCAGATCTGGATGCTTAATAGATACATTTAGAATGTGATGCAAAGAAGGACTGCATCACCTTTTCACTGACATCCTTTTCATACATTGCTTCCAGAAAGTGGTATCATTTAGCATTTTAGTCATTTGAATAAATTAACTTGTCAAGCTTCCAATATTAAAATAATAATACATCCTTAAAATGAAACGTAAACAAATGTGAAGAAAGAAGAAATAGCACTAAATCTTTAGAAAACACAAATTGAAAAGCAAAAAAAATCAAACATTTTCATGATGCATTAAAGTGGAGCATGTACTTGTGGGTGAGTAAATAGCCCAACATTGGGGAGCCTATGTCAGATTGGCAGCATCCCCTATTACCCCACTGTGGTGGCCAGGCTAGCGGTGCCTCTGTCACTGTGCCATTATTATGAATAGTGAGCATAATGCATTGCCATGAATAGGATTGTCGTCCTGATTGTGATGTATAGTTTTTCATTACTGCTCCCCAGCCCCTACCATTAGGCATGTGGAAAATTCTATTTATCCCCTAATTTGTAAAAATCCCCTCCCTGTCTGATAGCAATCAGAGGGCTGTAATTGTCTGTGCAGCTCTGACGGCTGGGGACTGATGAAGAGCTATGTGCCGGAGCCTGGCCGCGGAGACCGGGCGCCCTGTCGCCCCGCTGCCGCCACCGTCGCCCCCTGCCCGCCCGTCGCCCTGCGCCTCATCCCGCTATGCAATTAATAACCATTTGCAAATGCCAGACAAGTAACAGCTATCCCTATCACAAATCCTCCTCCAGCCCAGGCCACTGCCACCTCACTGCAGATCCCCATTTACCAGCGTGCAGGTGATGTACTGTAGACAGAAGCAGGAAAAGGTTAGGGGTTTCGTAAGGTTTTCAGGAACAACCCAGACTGGCAGGTAAATAAAGATTAAAGGCTTGCAATTAATGAATGTGTGTGACATCTGGATTCAGGGAAAGAGATTGTTTTTGGGTGCACTACATTGTTTTCGATGTGGAGGAGAAAGTACACCAACCTGATCTCATAGTCGTAGCAATATACGTGAATCTTGATATGTTATGTTCACTACAGCCACTAGAGGCAGTTGGTGAGAACGTTTACATTTAAATAGAGGGTAAATGAATGATTGTGTGAGTTTGAATCCTGGAGCGCCAAAGAGAAAATGTTCAACTGTTTGTTTATCCAGGCTAAAAAACATGCTGTGTGCAATAGCATGGGTGAGGACAATCAACCAACGTAACGTAACATATCATATTGAAAGGAGTGTCAATTATTTACCTATAACATGTGTGGTCTATCCCTGGGACTGGGTTGAGTACAGTGGATGTGTCTAAAGACAATGGGTGTATTTATTGAAGTGAACTGTTCGTTTTATGTTGGGGCAATTAACTGAATACTCTGTACACTTCCCTTTTCTTAGCTTCTAAAGGTAAAAGCATGTATGAGGGAAATCTGATGATCATTTACAGTAAGTAAGGTTACATCTCCCTAGCTCATTAGTCCTCACTAGTTGGGATATATACATGCACTTTATATTGGACCATTCAGAGAGCTTTTCCCGTTAATTCAGTTATTCTAATTTATGATGCAACATTATGCAGATAATACTGAATTACGTCTTGATTGAGGACCACTAATAACACTCCCCCCCAACACCAAATCTTAGTTACAGAGCGGGTTCTTGTCCCTACCATTGTTAACGGTGAAGTGGCTCTGTGTTTTAGTGAATCCTTTTTAAGTGGAAGTTGTCTGTCTTGATAAAGACTTTATGTATATCAGCCTCCACTTGTAGTTTAGCAATGAGAATAATGGCTGTCTAATTGTCTAATTTGGAGGCTTTTTGCCTACAGGAAGGAGAACATTCTAATTTCTAAACACATCATTAGTCCATCCTGCTCTTCTCTCTTAATAAGGACTTTATGAGCCTCGCTACTTTAAAAGTCTTTGTCTGTTATCGCCAGGTCCGCATAATTAAGTAAAATATTTCAAAATATGGTAATGTAAGACCTGTTTGAATAAGTGTCTACCATCTCCATAATTTCATTATCACGTAAAGCACACTAATTGTGTGAGAGTGTGGGGCAGTGCTTGGCAGAAATGTTGTACTAATTACAATGAGAGTAGCTGTCCTATCTGCACTTCAAGCAGTGGTGTAAATAAGCAGCTAGAGACCATTTAAAAACTTTCTTGGCCAAAATAAAATCTTGGTCAGCCCAGAGGTCCACCATTATATGGATGGACATACAGCCAGCTTATGTTTATTGTAATGAATACATCTCATATATGTCAATATTATATCATCTATTTGACAAAAGAATTCAAACATGGTTTTTACAGTTTCACATAATGTATACTAGACCAAGATGTTTTAATTTCAATAACAATATCCACTTTCACTAATTTCTAACCATGACAACATTGAGCGTCTACAGTTTTTTGATTTGTGTGGGCCTTTTGTTTTCAGTTATTTCCCGAGGGCCGCCAGTGAGGGAATGCTGTTGACATCCTGCTTGTTCTTCCTTGGGCCCAGGGATTGTTGTTGCACAGCCCACAGCTGTGATTATTGGTTCAAGCGTCACTACACTTCCCCTGTACCCAAATGGCTTGGACAGAAATAATCCACGCTTGTTGTTCAGCTTTCCTTATTTACTAACTGCCATGCAATACAAAGTCTGGAAGTCTGCTGGAAATATCTTTATAAGTGGAACTTATAAAAGGCTCAAAATTCATAAAAGGCAGCTTCATATTATACGAAATGGTTGATTTCATGTAGTCTTGTTAGGTATGTGAACACTTGTAATTTTGTGTTTTCAAATCAAAAGAAAGAACCTGTAATGTGTAAAGAAGCTCTACCATTTAAATGCTCAGCCTGATAAAATAAGATATCTAAAAAGAATAGCTGAAATTGTGCGTTCCCATTCATGGAAATAAGTCACCTTTCGAAGATGTTAAAGCATTCACGATTATCAATTTTAGTCACTGAGGTTTAAAAACATGGGATGAAAATGTAATTCTTGAGTGGGGTTTCAAATAAATTAGCTTTTAGCCATTCAGGGTTAGGCTAACAGATTAGAATTTCCCATCTGCTCCACCTAAATCATCTCTGACTCCGCTTAGCTCAAAGGGCATGGTTCTCATCTCTCACTGTTGGACAGATTGCATTACAGAGCAATATGGCTTCCATTTAATCCTTACCGTGTAATGGAGGAGTGCAACCTCCAGTAATAAGACACAACAATCAAATGTAATTTTTAATCAGTCATCGGCCACACAACTTGCAACTGTTTACCCAGTGCGTTGAGTTACAGGGAGACTGTGTCAAAACACGCTCAGCGAGAGTGAAGACAGATGGTTGAAAAACACCTTCAGCTCCACCACCTACGGCTCCTGCATCTGTAATCAACCTCGATGCTTAGTGCTGTTGTTTCCATAGATTTTTTTGTTTCACATGTGGGTGAAAATTGCACTTTAAGTTACCCTGAGTGTTAAATTAATAATGAAACGGCAACAGTGCCCTCCCCTGACTTTCAATTAAAACGATCAAGCTTATGGGGATGGAGTGATGAAGAGAAGAAATGAGAGGAGGAGACGAGAAGAAGAGAGAAAGAAGAGAAGAGGAGGTGAAGATGGATGAGAGCAGAGGGACAATATTAGAAGAGATCATCTTGGTAAATTAAGAGGTATGAATGTAGCACAGAGGAACATGCCCCTTAAGATTATATACTGTATATAAAGATGTTGAATGAATTACTAACCTTCATCTTTTTTATTCCACAGTTAATCATAATGTGTTTTATAATGATGTTAGCCCTATTTTATGGAGGGGGCACACTGACTAGTCCGAGAGTCCCCCCTGTTCTCTTTAAGGGACACCTTCAGAAGGAACCCGGCTACTGTAAGAACCCATTGCAGAACGGCAACAATAAGACAAGATTGCAAAAATGTTTTTTTTTAGCTGTAACAAGCCATTCAAGACCCATTTTGATCAAACAAGTAGGTACTGCTGGTCAGATTCAGGATGGTTAGTGGGTCTTAATAAAGGGATAATTTGACCCTGTATGATATTTGCCTAAAATTACTCTTAACTTGGATTGTGTCAGTAAGCCCATGGTAACCTCCTTCATGATCAGTCATTCTTTACTTCTGCCTCAGCGTAGAGTTAGTATTATTTACTTTGTTTGCAAAAATATATTTTTTTAAACATGACTGATTGTTTTATATACTTTGAATCCCGTGTATTTTATGAGTAACTGTGTTGTCTCTTGGACTGTTATGGTTCTCTTGGTCACGTCGCCGTTGAAAATGAGAATTGGTTTTCAATCGTCTCAGCGGGATAAGAGTGAAAAAAAATTACAAAATAAATAAATATTAGCATCATCCAAAATAATATATGGAAACGGATCCTACCCTTTAAACTAAAGGTTTATTGTGAGGAAAAGTGAACTGGAAAGCACTTGAAACTTAGTATAGTCATTTTTCAGGCCAGCATCGTCTTTTTGATTGTATATTCCTGAGGCAGCAAGAAGCTGGTAAGGAACAATTTTCCTGTAATAGCTGAAAGCAGCTCATTAGGCAATATTCCTTGTAGTCACAGAATTGATGTTGTCATCACATTGCATGCAGTTAGAACAATAGCCTCTCATTAGCAACTAGCTAATAGGATAGCAAAGGTTTTTCAGTGGAGGTTAGAATTTTCTGAATGTAGAAAAGAGCTTATTGGAATCCACAGACAATGGCAATTTCATGCCAGTGCCTGGGAGTAATATGACAGAGTCATGAACGTTCTTTTTCAGTGTGCTTGTAGCGTATATTGGTACGCATGTTTTTTACTTTCACATGTTGCCAGTTAGAAATCCAGAGTTCTGCACATTCAACTAGCTACAGTAAGGGTACAGTACAGTAACATGATGTTGGTATTATCTGAAGAACATTGCAAGCTTCTAGTGTACTGAACATTTCAGACAAGGCAATTATGCTCCTACAACCCCAATTCCGAAAAAGTTGGGACATTGGAAAATTTAATTCACCATGTAATATATTGAAAACATATTATTAACATATGAAGCAGAAAATAAGGCAACGAAGGCCCCGTACAGTTGCGCAGCTGAGGACATGCATGATGGATGAATGGGGGAAAATTCCTCTTGCATAACTTAACCAACTGGTGACTTCAGTGCCCAGACACTTAATAAGTGTTGTTTAAAAAAGGTGATTTTACACAGTGGTAAATAGTTAAATGTCCCAACTTTTCTGGAATGTGTTGCAGTCATTAGATTTGAAATGACTATATATGTTCAAAAATAAATTCACAAATTAAAACATGACATATTGTGTTAATAATGTGTTTTCAATATAGTACTACAGGGTGAATTGAATTTTCAAATTACCCCTTTAGTTATTTTTAGCATTTTCCATACTGTCCAAACTTTTTCGGAATTTGGGTTCTTGACACAGGGCAAGCATCTGGTTTGACAAAGTGATGCAAATGCGGAAGTGTCTTAAACCTGCATTCTATCTGAATTCCAACTGGGGGCGATACGTCTGGTTGCAAAAGAGCTTTGTTTCTGTAGAAGTCTGTGAGAATTTGAACCACTACTCACTTGATATATTAAACATTTGCATAATGAGTATGTTTGTAGAGGAGTTTGTATCTATTAGCAGGATTTTAATAAACAATAAATGTATTGCTTTGATTTCAAATTAGCCTAACAGCAAGCAAATATAAGGTAGTATGTGTATAAACATGATGAAGGATTTTACTACAGTGCATTGTTTAGTTAACCAGGGGCCTTATTTATAAAAATTTGCGGTGGATTTGCGTCAGAAGTGGCATACGAATAAAAATATAGGACGTGCGTACGCAAAGAAAAATTCAGATTTATAAAACCTACGCAGTATTCCAAGTCACAAATTGGAAGAAGTTGAAAGTCTAAGGCTGCTACCGCGATCCCGAGATATCACGCACAGAGCAATTTGCCTAGCAGCCGAGAGTAGCAGCAATCAGGAAAGTGTTATTTAAATATAGTTTGGGTGTACTTACACACTTTTCAATGTTTTATAAGGACAGAACCTATTTGAACTACTGTAAAGTTTGGTAATATTCCGGGCATTATTAGTGGGGTTATTTACGAGATACACCCTTGGTTCCATTAGCGCCTGCACTAAGTCATTCGACTTATAGCTCTAAGTCAACCAATGTTATAACAACGGAAAAAAGTGTATGGGGGGTTGTTTGGCTCGAGGTCAAGGTGCAAAGGACCCTAGGGTTGTATTACTCCGAACCATCACTTGAAATTACACAATAACACAGAAAATACATAAAATACTCAAATACTGTATAACCTACTTAAATTGTGTGCAAAATGTGTACCAAATGCAAAGATTCATATAGGCTTTTTTACATGAAGATATTAGATTTACTGAGACTAATTCAAGACAGCTTTAGACAACTTGCAGATATTGCAAGACTGAGTCATTACCTCCCAAGGTACATTTAGCAGAGAACACAAAAACATTATTCTCATCATCACCAATATTGTTCACTAGAAGGAGTCACATTTTATGCTAACAAGTAAATAAACTAGCTAGCTACATCACACACATGTTTATGTACCTTCCAGACATTCCAGATCAATGTGTTGGTCATTTTTCTGTACTCTGCACATGCATACTCCTTTTCTTCTATAAATCTAATAAATAGCTCAATGTTCTCTATGAAAGTATAAAAACATCCATATCATGTATATGATAGTCAGAAGTCATGCTGAGATTAAGGTGTACAGTATGGAGTGAGTAGATAGTGATGAATACTGTATGCATATACTGTATATGTGCAGATTAGATAGAAGCTTAGCAAATACAGTGATCAGAGAGCAGCTCTGACAATGAATGTGAAGTCATTAAGAGTGATGGCATTGTCAAATTATTGGGGTAACCAATGACCCTGTCAAAACGCAGGCTTTGGGTAGCAGGTGCAGTTTTTTTAAGACTGCAAGGGAAGCTCGGCTTCCTCTAAAAAGTTTTAAAAGTGAATGGTGAAATATGTATTATTGTGTTAACATTTTATTGACATTTATTAGAACATGTTCATCTCGAAAACGAGTTTGTTCAGAATCAGCTACATATAGCAGGTCGACTGACTCGATTTCCTTCTCATACTGTACATTCCCGTAGTAGCCTCACAGTGCATTTTCCAATTGAAGCCTGGTGTCCATGGACTTCAGTGGGGCTGCTTTGAACAGTTTTTTTAGTGCTTCAAAACTAGATGGTCATTGGATAAATGCTGCGATTATTTCCTGCCCACGGACATTCAGCGTCTCTGGGGGTGAATGGAGGAGTGAGGTGGCCTGGAATCGGGCATCTGCGTGATGATTGGAGGGTCTGTTGAAGGACTGCATCTCTTTTTAATTGACATCGATTTTGCCGAAGCTATTTGAGCTCAGTCCCATCACATATTTTGCAAGTGTAGTCGAAAGACAAACTGCTGCAACCTATTTCTTGGTATTTGCTTGCTGAAATTGCTAGCTAATTTTCATCATACATTTCATACAATTATACACCACATTCTTTGTTTCAGTTTAAACCTAATTCCCACATGTCCTCCTTTGAGTGTAATTTTGTTTCCTTAGATCGTTCGTTCATTCATTAATTCATACAGTAGGTATTGATTCAGGGAGACTGAGGTCTGAACTTCAAGTCCTGTATTCAGATCAGGACTTGCAGGGTAACAGGGGAAAGTTGTGTGATTACTTGGTGTTCCTGAAAGACATGTAGTTGGACAGTGCAATGCCTCAGCTTTACAAACTGTTCTCATTAGTGGCAACAGATGGAGCTACATCTGTAGGTGTAGAAAAGAGCTTCTCCTGTTTAAAGTGGCTCAAGTCCTACACCCGTAACAGAATGGGCCAAGACCGTTAAAGCAGCCGAGCTCTGCTGGCCATTGAGAGGACACTGGTCAAGTCAATGGAAAAGATGCCTAGTTGGTATGACAGGGTCACAGAGCATTTTATTGAAAAGGATCAGAATTTACGTATAAATAAATGGACACTTTCTATGATGTAGGCCGAAAATGAGCTTCCTCTCTTTAAAAGACCAGCAGCCGCCACTGTTGAGTAGGTAATGGTATGGGGACAAGTCAACAAAGATCAATTGGGGATTTGCCTAGCGGGGAATGTCGCGTTGAAAAACCAAAGCCATCGCACTTTTAAGAAACCATAGTCAGTGCACATTCAAGAATGTTTCAGAGTTTGTATACTTATGAATAACTACTACTGATTAGAATATACTACACATCGGGGTTCACATGGCATAGTGGGCGCAGTCGCTGCATTACTACGTCACGATGGTCAGTGTTTCGAGGCTGACCATGGGTTCTCAGACTTTCCCCAGGACTCCTGCACAAGGCAGGATTTGCGTTAAATAAATCAGATTATCTATCCTACCATGTCGCTCTCCTGCCACTCCTTGTGTTCAGATCGAGCACTTGAAAATTACGATGTGCAAGTACAGTCGGTGAACGTAATCATCCTGTGCATGATTCAACTAAAGATTTCCATGTTGGGTGAACAGTGCAAAAAGTATTGGCGGCTTGGGCGACATGTGGTTGGATGAACCATATGCGCGCCCCTTGTCATCCCACAGATCTGCACAAGGAGATGCGGAGCTGTAGACAAGGTAGGATTAGAGAGGCAATTGGGAAGGGAGAAAAAAGAATATACTACACATTAAAACTTACAAGACTTGAAGATAATCTGGTACAAGTGGGCTTGACATCAGGTATGCAGAAAGGACCAGTCTACGAGTGTGTAAAGCTCACAGTGAAAGTTTAATATATGCCAATGGTGACAATGTGGAATAACGTCACTGAAGCCTAGGATTGGTAACATGGTCATTTTCACAAGTGCGTGTTTAACAGCAGATGTGAAGATGCAAAGCAAAAAACTGATTCTGGATTTGTTTTTAGATTGGAGGTGATGAATTTGGGTTGACATACTTGTGATGTTTTCCAACACATTCTGAAAACATTTTAAAGAGCATTTCAATATATAAATACTTCATAACCATTTTTGGAACTATAACTTTATTGATAGCAGTTTAAATCAAAACCAAGGCTGATAATTAAAGAAGGTATCATCATTTTGCTGTAGCTCGCAACACTAAAATAAGCTACAACAGTACTCTTATTTACACAAATAAGAGTACTGTTGTGTAAATAAGTTACTCTAGTCCAGAGGATGTGTGAAATACAGTAAAGACTTTAATTTTTTCAAAATAGAGGTTCAAGCAACACAAAGTCTGGTTAGCAACACAAACTCTCGATAATCAAATACTCTTACATTTTTATAAAGAAAATGACGCTGCATCTCGCTCCTCCGGCAACTTCAGCAATAGGGTAAAAAAGTATTGATCGATCACGTCGGATTTGCCAAAAGTAGTAGGGTGTTTCTCAGAGTATTTCCTTTCAGAAAATGTGTGTAATGTTTGGTGTATTACAGACGTTTTGTGACTTCTGTATTTTCATAAAGCTTTAACTATTATAAAAACATTCTGTGCAATGCAGAACAAATGTACCTTCTCGCATGCAAAATAAAAATGTTTTTTATTACAAACACACTGTGATATTTACAACAGAAAAACAAACAGAGTAATCATTGACAATGACTCAGAACACATGATTTGATTAAATGTTTCTCAAAAATATATTAAAATTAAGGTAACACTTTATTTTGAGAGTCCATCTCTAGATGCTCTACATATTATCTGCATACTGTCAACAACATTTTAACAAACTATCTACTAACCCTAACCCTAATCCTAACCTTAACCATTCCCCTTATGTTAAACCTAACCTTAACGATTACCCTAAAACATATTCTAAACTTACCCCTACCCTAAAAATACACAATTAGTTGCTTATCAACAGATGGTTTGTTGATAGTTTGTTGATAGTCAAATCATTAACAAACTATCTGTAGAGCACATACAGATGGAATGTCAGACTCTCCAAATAAAGTGTAACCAAAATTAATAATACTAAAAACTCTAACTTACGCAAATTGAATCAGTGAAAAAATATATATAAAGTCGAAAGGATTTTATAGATCCCCAACGTAGATTAAAATTAACTATTTTTGGACTAAGAATATTGAAAGAAAGCATAGTGCAGTAGTTTAACTAAGGACATTAGTCATTTGTTTTTTATTTAATTAGTGCTCATGTCCAAATATATTGAAGAACACCACTATAAAGTGCAGGAAGAAGCTGTTTAAAAAAAACTGAAAATTTTCCAACTTAAGGAAACAGAGCATAGACTCCCTCACCTGGACTGACCCCCAGGCATCGTCACCGATGTTTTTAGGGAGAATGACGTCCTGAGTGGAGGAGTTCAGATCGGAGCAGTTCAGTGTTAGTGGTTGACCCAGTAGAAGATCCCCTAACAAGTCAGAACAGCTGGGTCTTATGACCGCAGGAAGCCAACCAGAGCCAACAGGGAGACAAACAACACTGTTCCAGAGGAAACAGGTGTCTGTTGATGCCTTATGTCAAGGGCTGTGGAACTGGCCATGGAGTCCCCTCACCAGTCCCCAATTAGACAGCTCATCAGCCAGGTGCTTCCCCCACGGTGGGTCCCTGCGATCAGTCAGCATAACAAGAGAATGGCCTCCTGATCAATGGTCAGTAACAGCGTCAGACACGAGAAACGTGTCGTCAGCATCGCCATGTGGTTGCTCTCTGGAATGAGGTCATCAAACGAACAACCATGTAGCCCGTGAAAGTGAAGGCAGAGTACTGCTAGGACATGCTGAGGTAAAACTGTTTCATATGTATAACAGACTGACAGCTTGTCTTCCTTTTCCTGTTGACCTAGTGTGTCCTGGTGTGTCCTGCTCCCAGGTTTGGGCAGCGTCCACCCTCTGGAGCTGTGCCCATGAAAACATAGACCCTGCTGTCACACCACGTGCTCGCCTGCCCCCATCCGCCTCAGACAGACAAGGGAGCAGGTTGACTGGGTGGAACTGTTTCTGCATACGTGGAGTTGATTTCAAAGTCACATCGAGTTCTTTGACGATGAGGAGGATGTTTGTGTCTAATGTAACGTCCTCTCTTTTCATTAAACTGCCTCGCGGTCACAGGAAATTCCATCACCGTGAGCTAACGGCGTTTCCCTGAGCGATTTATATGATGTTGGCGACGGTACGTCATCCAAGGTGAATGAGATACTGTATGTAAACAGATTGAATTCTCATTTAGCATGATGAGGATATTGTATATTGTAGCTCACTGACTTACGACAATGTTATACTTAGTTTGTCTGTGTATACATCTTTAATTTACATATATGCATGTTTGTGAAAGACAATGAGTTTGTGTATTCCACGGAAGGACCTACTTAGTAGTCAGAATGAAGATCAAGCCTTCTGTGTCCGGCTGGTGACTTAATGTGACCTCCCCTGCTGCCAGATTGCCTGGACCAGTTGCTTATGGGTGAGTGACATCTGCTGGGGACTTTTATGAGGAAGCTTGGTCCCATGGTCCTATAGGAATGCATTTTCTTTGTGTTCCTCGTTGACCCAAACCGGAATTCCAGACGTGTTAAATATAGGCAGTTGGTTAACTGATCGCATAACAAAGTGTTTTACCACGGCCATTTTACAAGACTTTAGAGATCTTAGATTACAACTATTTTAGAGAACTACATATTCTTTTGTCAAACACTTCATTACTTTACCAGATGAGGAGCAATAGCATATAAACCGTCAATGAATAAAGAAACTGGAACAAAAAATATGTATTCATGCACGTTTGTTCCTGTACTTTGGACAGGAAATGTCCCAGTTCGTGTTGCTTCTCTTCTTCCATCATCATGCTACAGTCTGGTTAGGGCAATGCCTTTCAATGTCCCCTCATAAGGATTTGTGGGCCGGATTATAGGGTTCTACAGTGTATACCCTTCCTCTGTGTCCCTGCTAGTCCCGAGGACAGTTAAATATCACTCACTAAATGAAACCCACTCTTAGTACTGTCACATAAAAATGCTGATGGGGGGCAGTTCAACAGCACGTGTTCCAGACAGAGGTGTGGCCAGGAGCTGAGGAGGGCTCTTGGTTGGTGTTTGCACCGCCTCTCTGACATACAATACATGCCAAACACAAATACGTTCATTAACAGAAATCTGCCAATTTAATCCTGATGTATGGCCCCCCGTTAGCGAGGCCACTGGTTTTCTTACCTGGCTATAAAACAGGGACAATTTAAATAAGGAGCTGCTGGGCTCGGGATGAGCGACGATCCGTCTCTGTGCCCCCCCCAACCCCCACCTACTACCACCGCAGTGTCTCAGGTGCCGCGCCGGCGCGCTGCAAATGAACACATTTCCACCTGCCGGCACCTTTGATGGCTCTATGATTCGGAGCAGGTCAACAGCAGGCTGTAGGCGGAGAGCTGCTGGCCGTGACCATGGTAAAGACACACCACGGGGGATGGAAGAGGAGGCAGCAAACAGAACCAGCCACGCTGGAGCACCCCTCCGGAATACTGAAGGAATATTCTAGTCTTAGCTGAGTTAATAGTTACACTTCAATGCAGAATCTCATGCTGGAAATCCAACAATGGTACAGTTTCAGGCACTACAGCAGAAATGCCATAAACAACACTGATACTTTCCTACTATTATCATAAAATACACTGTAACTGTACTCATCGATTTAAATAAATATCATTAGTAATAGCTATAATTCGGATGACCACGCAAGCTCAATTTAGCTGCCATTTGAAATGCACTTTCTAGTTTCAGTTGGTCTTCAACTTTATCTCACGCTCATTTCAATTTACACTTTTCAGTCGGCTGCATTAAGCAGCACGCAGACTAACACTCCAGGCTGCCCCCAGGTGAATGCTGACTGACTAGCGTGAAAGACTTAAATGAATACCTTGGAAATGTTTTCCCACTACAAGTGTCAATTCCCAGAGACCAGCGGACAGACAGCTAGTGAATAAGCCGAGCTGTCTCTTCCCTAAACGCCCTGTCTGCTCTGTTGTTGTTCAAGCACTGCTCTTTCCCTGTCAAGCCCGGTAAAAACTGTCCCACTCTACACACCCGGCTTGATGGCTGAAATGAATTAGTGGACATCTTAATTATCTTAGCGGTCAGTTATTTGAGGATCCAAATAAATATTTCTCTAATGTGATCCATGGTGGTGCTTCCCATTAGGCTGGCTAGCTATTACACTGATTGTATTAGAGAAGTGATAGTTTGAGAGATGGCCAGTGCCATGTTTATGTGCCAATGGGCCTCAAACACCATCCACATGGCCATTATAACACCTAAAGTCATTTGGGGAGACGCATTTGGTAATATGAGAATTGATGCAGTGAGCTGACCTCTTGGTCCCCTCATTTCAATGCTGCCATTTTGTCTTGTGGATGGTGAGCAGCCATGGCGGTGTCATGTTGGCACTCTGTCCTCATTAGAACCCCGCTGAAGAGGAGAAGAGAACACTAGGCTACGTGTAGTTGGACACAAGCTGATAACACAGCCCTGTGTCGAGTGAAAAATCAATCTGCTCAGGCTTTGACAGGGGAAATGTGTGGAGAAATTGCTTTCGTGTTGCGGGATGAGTCAGGAACGTATGTCTTCTGGAGAGAGAGAGTGTGCGAGAGACATACACAAAAACGACGGAGATACAACAGAGTTATAAACAGAGAAAGGGAGAGAGAGAGAGAGAGAGAGGTCATGTTATAGACCGAGAGACAGACAGATATGGAGAGCAAAACAGAGACAGGGAGAAAGAAAATCCAGAGAGACTTAAAGAAACAGAAAGAGAAAGAAGAAATGAGATGGGTTTGAGGGTGAGAGCTATGAATCGTCTCTCCGAAATGAACACTAGTGATTTCACAACGCCACATGTGATATGTTGCCACTACAAACATTACCATATAGAGCTGTATCCTCATATACATAAGTTCATGTTGTCCAGCTGTCAATACTCTTATTGATTGGGCACATTTTGTAAATGCAGAATGCATAATGTGAGATGCAGCGTATATTACCGTCGATGAATTATTCGGATAAAAGAGTGAAACTGTTAATCATGGACTCGATAGCCTCTTCATTCTCTCTAATACGTGTTGCCTAGAGATCTGTAATAAAATATGTTTTGCCAAGCGTTGCAAATAATTCACGAGTGTGTTTTTCTGAATACAGATGTGCACGTGTAGAGGGAAGGCAGAGTAGATTTTGGTCCTGAAGGATTTTCTTCTTTGTGTTGCTTTTGTCTCAGACCTTTTGGGTGAATAGGCACAGGGACACCATTACAGAGGCTTCTGAAGATGTATTCATGGTCTGTGTGGTCCACTGCATCTTCAATACACCTGTCAAAGGTTATTTAAGAACAGCGGACAAACACACTTATGCACACGTACCCTCACACGCACTGAAACAAACACACACAGCGGTATACAGTTGTCAGTGACAAGTTAAGTGGTGACAGATTGATTTAGTGAGCATGTAGAATGGGATAACCCATGAAATACATCCCAAGCAGCCCTGGTGCTTTGTTATGGTTTTCCCCTGAAGGAAGTGCAGTCATATCCATGTGCATTGAAATTTATGAAAATTGCGTTTCTAATATTCACCAAGCCCTGCCCATATAACAGCCTTATTAAATCAATTGGTGATGATTACATTGAGAGGCAAAAAATCAATGCCATCCTGTAATTGCATATTACAAAGTTATTTCCGCATTGATATTGATAATACGTATGTTTACATTTCATATGATTAAAATCAATGTTGTAAAGTCAGTTATGACAGCAGCCCCTGATGAGACACATTTATGGCGCACGCTTAATAGGGTTGTTGATGCTGGCCATGGATTGCCTTCATCCGTCTTCATACAGATGGCTTCTGGGGGTTGAAGCGGTGCGCTACACTCCACAGCTAATGCCTGGCTCTCTGCACCCCACACAGTGCAGGGATGTTCAAAGTTGTTCATTTCGACCCGTATATGTTGACCAATGACTCGTTCTGTTTTAATAATTTAGGGCTGTGTCCTGGTGTGGTCCAGTGTACTGGTCTGCTCCTTCCGGGGTACGTGTACTGCTGCAGCAATGGATTATGCAGCTCTTTCGGCTGAAAATGTTTCCTTCTCCTTCTGTCTCATTTAAATTCCAAAAAATCTCTTAAAAATATATCTTTAACGGTCTCAATTTTATATACTGTTGGCCTAATATTGAAAACAAAACCTACAAACAATATGCAATACAGGTGTCAGCAAAAATAATGCATTTATTTTGTACACCTTATTTATTATTATTACATTGTTGTGGCATATTGTATTTTACAATGTGGATATTGCCTGGAAGAGATTATATGCATGCATGCATGGTTAGATGTTGGTTATCGTATCAAGCTTGTACAGACTGCTTATCAGTTCATTTGGACCAATCATGATTTCACAGGTGTTAGCATCTTTTGAAAAATAAGAAGGGGAGGGCTAATTTGCCCAGTAGATTTGGAGATATTTTGGTTCATGACTGTTCCCCTCGAAAACCCCTGTGCTACTGTTCACTGCTTTGGGAAAAAATTGTAATTATGGTCAGTAACAACTTAAAAGAAGGGTACATTATTTGGCATTAGTTAATGCAGTAATTAATATTAACTAACATTAATTAAGTCTTATTAAACATGTATTTATCTTTGTTAATATAAACAAATTCAGTTATTTATGTAAGTAATAATGTTAGTCAACGTTAGGTAAAGTTAACTAACAATCAGTAAATGTCATTAATAAGTTATTGTTAATGTTTATTCATGTTTAATCATACTTCTATCTATTAATATACAGTATCTCACAAAAGTAAGTACACCTCTCACATTGTAAATATTTGATTGTAACTTTTCATGTGACAACACTAAATAAATGACACTTTGCTGCAATGTAAAGTAGTGAGTGTACAGCTTGTATTACAGTGTACGTTTGCTGTTCCCTCAAAAGAACTCAACACACAGCCATTGGCAACAAAAGTGAGTACACCCCTAAGTAAAAATGTTGAAATTGGGCCCAATTAGCCATTTTCCCTCCCCGGTGTCATGTGACTCGTTAGTGTTACAAGGTCTCAGTTGTGAATGGGGAGCAGGAGCCGGTTGCACCAGCTGTGCGTAAGTTCTCTCTTAAGTTAGGGTGCAAAGTCCACACTAAACAATACGTTGAACTTAGTTAGTTTCATACTAAAGCTGTGGTGATGTTTGGTTGCACCACGGAAACTTAAGGTTGAACGTAGCTACACTGGCATAAAGTCCACACTAATCAAAATATTGTCGCAGAAAATG